>BCLG01004838.1:0-29556 GCA_001602295.1 Zoysia matrella | reverse complement strand
GCCGCCGGGGGCGCAGCTTGCCGGGGACCATCGCCGGCGAGCTGGCGGCCGCACGCCGACAGTGCTCCATGGCCGGCACCCTGCGCGCCTGGCCAGGCCAGATCTGGTACGGCTAGCCGACAGTGTGGACGGCTCACACAGGCCACTACGTGCCCCCACTGGGGTAGGATTTAAATCCTTCCGGAAATTTATTTCCAATTGCACAAAAATCCGATAAACATTGGAACATCCATAGCAAATTCATATTAGCACAAAAAAGTATGAAACCAACTTTGTTAGACTCCTAAAATCATGAACTTTTTATGGAGCCTATTAAAACTATTATTTAATTGTTTAAATAATCATTAATGGCTGATAATTGCATTTGCATTTTTAATTCATAATAAAATATGTATGTATTTTAAAAGAGATGTTTTGAATGCCTTTCACATAAATGATTATATAACTGTATAGAAATGTTTTAGGCTCATTTCTTCAGTAATTATTTAATAATTAGTTCATATTTGTTTTCTAGTAATTAATTCATAGTAATTAGAATATTTACTGATAGTTAGCCAAATTTTTGTCCTAAATTATGTTTGCTGATCCTTGACTCATTAAAATTTCTTAGAGTCTAGAAACATTACTAAATATTATTTAATTAGTTTATCTACCCAAATTAAGTGAATTGCCTTAGTAATAAACTAAAGTACTTAAACTAGATTTGGTTTAACTACTTGAGGTAGTTATAATTAAGTTTTATTGATGTTTTGACCTTTTAAGTTTAGTTGAAATTATTTACCTTATACTGTTTAGATTGATTAACTAACCTAAATTGAGTATCCACTCCATCAAATAGTTGAAAAGGTTAACTAAAATAATCAGTTTAGTAACTTTTGTAATTACCAGCATACTCAAATCTTTCGTATGCTAATTCAATAAATAATTATCACTTTAACCCGCTGCATTTGTTGTCATTGCTTTGCATAGCATGCATTTTCATACTAGCGTTCATTTCTCATTTAGTGAATAACGCTTCGAAGAGTGATGTGGGTGATGGGAAAAAGGGAGCTAATGTGTTTGATTGCTGTGGAACACCTGCAAACTCAAGGCAAGCAACTTGCATCTTGAACCCTGCTTTGGATTAGTTGTTAATATTGAGTTGTTTCAGTTATGGTTAAGTCTTGCATTAGATTAGGTATTAGCAGTATATGTGGGATTGAATCCTAATTGCTGCATTATCCATTCGTTGATTACTTGTTCTACTTTATCCTTGAATGTTTTTGTCCAGGTTGGGAGTTTCTCATTTTACGGTATGTCTTGTTTAGCGATGCTTAGGGTAGTAGAAACCGAATCAGTGGAAGGTGTAAGAATCAAGTGATCGAGAAGGGGGGGTTGAATCAAGCACTCACTAATTCTTACTTTTCTACAACTTACCGCCAACTAGGGAGCTAGCACTCAATTTCTAGCAAACTAGAGATAAGATAACACTCAAAGAACAACCTAATATGCTAGAGGTTATCAACAAGGAACACTAGAACTAGGCTAAGGATAAACAAGAACAACAACCTAGTCTAGAGAGATAAACCAAAGACGGGGATAGGAGCTAGCAAGACAAGACAGCAGAAGGTAAACTAGCTAGAGAGCAGGTAAGGCACTAAGCAAATCCTACACATGCTAGTAATGATATGAAAGTAATGAAACAAGACGCACTAGCATGAGAGCCACCATGAGTGAACTAGGAGCAACCTATAAATACTACTTGCATGAATAAAAGAGCGGAAAGTAAATGACAAGTAGTAAAGAGAGAAGGGAGGCTCAATATTTTTTCCTGAGGTCTCGGAAGGATGGCGCCTTTTTCTACTCCTTGTTGAACCACTCCGGTTGGAGTCTCGGTGTAATGGAGTTGATTAGACATGTTTGGCGCCAAACCACAAGTTTCATAATCGGCGGCGAATCGGTGCATTTAATGCACCTGTGGGGTCAGTTTTCGCGCTAATTTTTGAAGGTGACCAAAACATGATATACATATCCAAACTTGGATTTTGGGTGTAATGGAGTGGATTGGACAGGTTTGGCGGGAAAACACAAGTTTTATAATCAGCGCCGAACCAGTGCATTTAACGCACTTGTGCGACCGGTTTTCCGCCGATTTTTGAAGGCGACCAAAACATGATATACATACCCAAACTTGGTTTTTGGTTGTAATGGAGTGGATTGGACAGGTTTGGTGCAAAACACTAGTTTCATAATCGGTGCTCGAACCGGTGCATTAAATGCACCTGTGGGGCCTGTTTTCACGCCGGTTTTTAAAGGTGACAAAAACATGATATACATACCCAAACTTGGTTTTTGAATGTAATGGAGCGGATTGGATGTATTTGGCGTAAATACACATGTTTTATTATCGGTGTCGAACCGGTGCATTTAATGCACCTGTGGGGCCCGTTTTTGCGCCGATTTTTGAAGGTGACCAAAACATGATATATCTACCCGACCTTAGATTTTTGCTGTAATGGAGTGGATTGGACATGTTTGGTGTGAAAACACAAGTTTCATAATCGACGCCCGAACCGGTGCATTTGATGCACTTGTGCGGCCGGTTTTCGCGCCAATTTTTAAAGGAGACCAAAAAATGATATACATACCCAAACTTTATTTTTGGGTGTAACGAGGTGTATTGGACATGTCTGGCGCGAAAACATAAGTTTCAGAATCGGTGCCGAACCGGTGCATTTAATACACCTGTGCGTCCAATTTTCGCGCCAGTTTTTGAAGGTGACCAAAACACGATAAACATACCCAAACTTGGTTTTTGGGTGTAATGGAGTGGATTGGACATGTTTGGCGCGAATACATATGTTTCATTATCGGCGTCGAACCGGTGCATTTATTACTCCTGTGGGGCCCGTTTTCGCGTCGTTTTTTTAAGGTGACCACAACATGATATACATACCCAAACCAGGTCTTTGGGTGTAATGGAGAGGATTAGACATGTTTGGCCCAAAACCACAAATTTCATAATTGGCGCCAAACCGGTGTATTGCACCTGTTAGGCCGGTTTTCGCGCTGATTTTTGAAGGTGACCAAAACATGATATACATACCCAAACTTGGTTTTTGGGTGTAATGGGTGGATTGGACACCTTTGGCGCGAAAACACGTGATTCATAATCGGTGCCCGAATCGATGCATTTTACGCACCTGTGGGGCCAGTTTTCACGTCGATTTTTGAAGGTGACCAAAACATGGTATACATATCTAAACTTGGTTTTTGGGTGTAATGGAGTGGATTGGACATGCTTGTTGCGAAAACACAAGTTTCATAATCGACGCCCGAGCGGGTTCATTTAATGCACATCTGATGAAAGTTTTTGCGCCGATTTTTGAAGGTGACCAAAACATCATACACATATCCAAACTTGGTTTTTGGGTGTAATGGAGTGTATTGGACATGCCTGGTGCGAAAACACAGGTTTCATAATCCATGCCCGAACCGATGCATTTAATGCACGTGTGGGGCCCGTTTTTGCGCCGATTTTTGAACATGACCAAAGCATGATATACATACCTAAACTTTGGTTTGGAGTGTAATGGAGTGGATTGGACATGTTCGGTGCGAAAACACAAGTTTCATAATCGACGCTCGAACCGATGCGTTTAATGCACTTGTGAGGACGGTTTTCGCGCCGATTTTTGAAGGTGACCAAAACATTATATAGATTCCTGAACCTTGTTTTTGTGTGTAATGGAGTGAATTGGACCCGTTTGGCGCGAAAGCACAAGATTCATGATTGATGCCTAAGTCGATGCATTTAATGCACCCGTGGGGCCAGTTTTCGCGTGGATTTGTCAAGATGACCAAAACATGATATACATACGACGATTGGACATGTCTAACACAAAAACACAAGTTTCATAATCGACGCCGAACCGGTGTATTTAATGCACCTATGGGACTGGTTTTCGCGCCTATTTTTTAAGGTGACGAAAAAATGATATACATACCCAAAATTGGTTTTTGGGTGTAATGAAGTGTATTGGATAGGTTTGGCGCGAAAACACGATTCATAATCAGCACCCCAACAGTGCATTTAATGGACCTGTGGGCCCATTTTCACGCCGTTTTTTTGAAGGTGACCAAAATATGACATACATACACAAACTTTGTTTCGGGTTGTAATGAAGTGGATTGGACATGTTGGGCGCAAATACACCTGTTTGATTATCGGCGACAAACTGGTGCTTTAATGCACCTGTGGGGCCCATTTTCGCGTCGATTTTTGAAGGTGACCAAAACATAATATACATACCCAAACTTGGTTTTGGGGTGTAATGGAGTGGATCGGACATGTTTGACGTGAAAACACAAGTTTCATAATTGGCGCCGAACAGGTGCATTTAAGGCACCTGTTGAGGCCAGTTTTCGCGCCAATTTTTTAAGGTGAGCAAAACATGATATACATACCCAAACTTTGGTTTTTGATGTAGTGAAGTGGATTGGACATGTTGGACGCGAAAACATAACATTCAAAATCGACGCCGAACCGGTACATTTAATGCACCTATGGGGCCCGTTTTCGCACCGGATTTCGAAGGTGACCAAAACATGATATACGCACCTGTGAGGCCGCTTTTCGTGCCGATTTTTGAAGGTGACCAGGGCATGATATAGATACCCAAACTTTGTTTTTGGGTGTAACAGAGTGGATTGGACACCTTTGGCGCGAAAACACAAGATTCATGATCGGTGCCCGAATTGGTGCATTTTATGCACCTGTGGGGCCAGTTTTCGCTCCGATTATTGAAGGTGACCAAAACTTGATATACATACCCAAACATTGTCTTTGAGTGTAAAGGAGAGGATTGGACATGTTTGGCGCAAAAACGCAAGTTTCACTATCGGCGCCGAACCGGTGTATTTAATACAACTGTGGGGCTGGTTTTCGCTTCGGTTTTTGAAGGTGACCAAACATGATATGCATACCGAAACTTGGTTTTTCGGTGTAATGGAGTGTATTGGACATGTCTAGCGCAAAAACACATGTTTCATTATCGACGTCGAACTGGTGCATTTAACGCACCTGTGGGGCCCGTTTTCGCGGCAATTTTTGAAGGTGACTAAAACATGATATACATACCAAAACTTGGTTTTTGGGTGTAACGAAGTGGATTGGGCAAGTTTGGTGCGAAAACACAAGTTTCATTATCGACGCCCGAACCGATTCACTTAATGCACCTGTGAGGCCGATTTTAGCACCAATTTTTGTTGGTGATGACCAAAACATGATATACATACCCAAACCTGTGAGCCGGCACATTTAATGCACCTGTGGGGCCTATTTTCGCGCCAATTTTTGAAAGTGACCAAAACATGATATACGTACCTAAACTTGGTTTTTGAGTGTAATGAAATGGATGGGACATGTTCGGTGCGAAAACACAAGTTTCAAAATCGACACCCGAACCGGTGCATTTAATGCACCTGTGAGGACGGTTTTTGTGCCGATTTTTGAAGCTGACCAAAACATAATATACATTCTCGAACCTTGTTTTTGTGTGTAATAGAGTGAATTGGATATGTTTGGCACGAAAACACAAGATTCATGATCGTGCCCGAATCCGTGCATTTGTGGGGCCAGTTTTCACGCGGATTTTTCAAGGTGACCAAAACATGATATACATACCCAAACCTGGTCTTTGGGTGTTATGGAGTGGATTGGACATGTCTAGCACAAAAACACAAGTTTCATAATCGGCGCCGAACCGGTTCCTTTAATGCACCTATGGGGCCGGTTTTCGCGCCGGTTTTTGAAGGTGACGAAAACATAATACACATACCCGAACTTAGTTTTTGGGTGTAACGGAGTCGATTGGACATGTTTGTTGCGAAAACACAAGTTTCATCATCGACGTTCGAGCCGGTTCATTTAATGCACCTTTGAGGACGGTTTTCGCGTCGATTTTTGAAGGCGACCAAAACATAATACACATACCCAAACTTGGTTTTTGTATGTAAGGGAGTGGATTGGACATCTCTGGTGTGAAAACACAAGTTTCATAATCGGCGCCGAACCGGTGCATTTAATGCACCTGTGAGGCCAGTTTTCGCGCCAATTTTTTATGGTGACCAAAACATGATATACATAACCAAACTTTGTGTTTTGAGTGTAATGGGTGGATTCGACACCTTTGGCGTGAAAACACGTGATTCATGATCGGTGCCCGAATCGATGCATTTTACGCACCTGGGGGACCAGTTTTCGCGTCGTTTTTTGAAGGTGACCAAAACACGGTATACAAACCCAATCATTGTTTTTGGGTGTAATGGAGTGGATTGGACATGTTTGTTGCGAAAACATAGTTTCATAATTGGCGCCGAACCGGTGCATTTAATGCACCTATGCGGCCGCTTTTCGCGCCGATTTTTGAAAGTGACCAAAACATGATATGCATACCCAAACTTGGTTTTTGGGTGTAATGGAGTGAATTGGACAAGTTTGGCGCAAAAACATGAGTTTCATAATCGATGCTCGAACCGCTGCATTTAATGCACCTGAGAGGATGGTTTTCGGGCCGATTTTTGAAGGTGACCAAAACATGATATACATACCCAAACTTTGTTTTTGTATGGAATGAAGTGGAATGGTCATGTTTGGCGCGAAAACACAAGATTCATGATTGGGGCCCAAATCGGTGCATTTAATGCACTTGTGGGACCAGTTTTCGCACCACTTTTTTGAAGGTGACCATAACACGATTACATACTCAAACATAGTCTTTGGGTGTAACGAAGAGTATTAGCAGCAACATGTTCTTCGTCCTGTCCTGCAATGTTAGTGACAAGCAGAGCAAGTGTGTCTTCATCAAAATCACTAGCTGAAGAATACTCATCATCGTCATGAACAATTAGGACACGCTTGTTTGGACAGTCCTATATGACATGTCCATAGCCCTTGCAGCGATGACATTGGATGTCTTTTGTGCGTCCCGTGGAGACAACCGAGGTGCTTGGTGATGGATTACCTAGAGGAGGTTTGGTTGTTGTTGGAGTGGACAAATATGGTGTAGAAACTCATGTTTTGCTGCTGGCTGGAGATGGTGAGGCCGACTGTGAAGTAGTCGACGGTGTGAATGGCTTGAACGTTGTGGTCTGTCCTACAAAAGAGTTAGCTGGCATTTTGAAGGTGTCCAAAACATGATATACATAACCAAACTTGATTTTTGTGTGTAATAGAGTAGATTGGACCTGTTTGGCATGAAAACACAAGTTTCATGATCGGCCCTGAACCGGTGCATTTATGCACCATGTTTTCGCGTCGATTTTTTGAAGGTGACCAAAACATGATATACTGATGAGGTGACATACATACCCCCGTGGCCTCCACCTTTTTAAATTTCTACAAGGCACGGTGGCATAGCTGGTTTTGAATCTGTGCTTGAGTCGAGGACAACTCCAAATCAAGTGGCGGAGGATGATGAGACTACATACATACCTCCATGGCCTCCACCCTTTATGATTTCACGAGGGCATATTGGAGTGGCACTTGTACATTCTAAACCTTAGTCGAGGACGACTCTAATTTAAGTGGGTAAGGATGAGGTGGACATCATATCCTCTGATGAGGATGACAATGAAAATATTCACACATGGTGGATTCGGACTGCAAAATAGTACAAACTTGCAACAAAAGCCACGACTTCATATAGAATCCAATTTGAGTGTTTAAGTACATTCTGGAAAGTTCTTCAAATATACTTTCGAATGGATCCAGCCTCACTTTCATATCACATCCGAGTCAGTAGCAATTGTCGTTCTAATTCAGAAGGTGCTGCATCACCCCAACTTGGGTCGATGGCTCGTGTATCAAGTTGAGCCCATTAGGGGTGCGTCCTAGGGTTTAAAGATGACCCCAGCACTTGTGAGGACAGTTTTCACGCCGATTTTTTAAGGTGACCAAAATATGATATACAAACCCAAACTTTGTTTTTAGGTGTAATAGAGTGGATTGGACATGTTTGGTGCAAAAACACAAGTTTCATAATCGGCGCCGAACCGGTGCATTTAATGCACTTGAGGGTCTGGTTTTCGCTCCGGTTTTTGAATGTGACCAAAACATGCTATACATACCCAAATTCATTCTCCCCTTCTTTATAGCAAGCCGTCCTCAGCTTGATCCAGTGGCCAGCAAAATTTCTTCTTGTCATATTGGGACAAGTGATGAGCACGTAGCTAGGCCACAACAACAAATTCTCCTGCTTCATCAGCTGCTCCTGTTGATAGATCACAAAAGTAGAGAAACTTTGCATGGCATTGTTAGTGTTAGTGCATGCTATTGTTTGATCCTATCATTGCATTTCAAAAGGATATTTCAGATTAGCACATATGACTATTTTAGATACTAAGAAAACTCCAATGTCATCATATTTGCAAATAGCATAAAAAACACAATAGCTAAAACATTGCAAACTGCAATTTCGAAATAATCTCATCCCTAAATAATTCAGGTTAGAAGGAACATCAAATTCAATATAACCGAAAGAAGTTAAAAAAAGATATGAGCTCTAACTTTTCCACACTCAAATCAATGCAATAAGATAGGAGTTGAGGTGCCTGATCTTTCGGTGAGCTGATAACTATCGATTTGGTGGAGTCAATCCTTACGATGTGACTACAAACAAATAGGTCGTGTGCGCCTTAGCAATCATAGAACCAACTCTGAATGGTTATTGACCTCGCCGGTATAGCAAGATCAACCTGATCACGAAGATCAATTCCTGCAAGCAATCGAAGAACAAGCAAGAACAAGATGTGGCAAACCAAAATCTCCCAAAGGTGGGGTTCTCCAAAGCTGTCTAACAGGTGATCGTTGGACACAACTGAAGATCAGAAAGTTTGCATAAGAGCTAAATTATAACAAAAGAAAACCTAAGTGTTCCTGGTCACGGCTGGGACCTTTAAATTTGGTGGAGGAGTTCCAGGGGGTGCTGGGGTCGTCCTCAAACCCTAGGACGCGCCCCTAATGTGCTGTGTGCTCCACTTGATACACGGGCCAATGGCCCAAGTTGGGTGACGCAGCACCTTCTATATAAAAATGACAATTGGTACAGACACCGATATGGTATAAAGGTGGGGCTAGATCCATTCGAAAGTAGACTTCACAAGCTTTCCAGAATGTACTTTAACACCCAAATTGGATTCCATATGAAGTCGTGCCTTCCGTTGCAAGTTTGTACTTTTCTGCAGTCCAAATACATCGTGTGTGAATCTTGCCATTGAAGTCCTCATTAGCAGGAACATGTAAGAACATGTAAGAACTTGGTTGAGCAGACTTGAGAGAAACCGAGTTGGACACAACCTAGCTCGTTGTCAATTTGTTTTCCTATTTCCTAACCATGGTAGGCACAATAAAGAAAATGGGAGCTGGTGGTTTACATCACCACCAAGATGTGCCGATGCTTCGACATGAGGTAAATGATGATATTATTCAAGTCATCAGTTTGTCAATACCATCTTTTGCTGGGAAATTTAATCCTCATCCATACATTGATTGGAAATTGAATGTAGATAAAGAATTTGATGCACATGACTTGTCTGAAAGAAAAGATTTACATTGCCTCAAATGTTTTGACTGAAAGTGTTTACTTGAATGGAAATATATTTGTAGGCACAATAAAGTTTTAAAATCTTGGAAAGACTTCAAATGTCATTTTAGAGATGTCTTTATTCCAGCTTTTATGCTGATCATTTGCGTGCCAAATTAGACAACTTGAAGCAGGATTGTATGACTGTTAAAGAATACTTTCATTACATTAAGGTTTGTGTCATGTTTGGTGGCTTAGATGACTGCCGAGAAGATACAATGAGTAGGTTTATAAAAGGTGTCAATTCTAAAATTCAAGTGTTGCTCATTTGTCAAACTTAACTCAATCTCTCACTTGTTTTTGCTTGCTTGTATTGATGAAAATCTACTTTTATCATCTAAAGATACAAGCAAGAATAACCAAGATCATCAATCTCTGAAATGTATTGCTGATATGCCTTTGTCACAAGGAGAATGTGATAAAGATGAGTTGTGTGATACTAAATCTCTTACTAAAACAGCACAACTAGATAGAGAGCACTCTTCTGTTTTTTGTCCTATGCCTAACATCGTACAGAAGAGTGAGAATAAGGCTGAAGAGGACGTTGTGCTATTTCTTGAAATAATGAATAATGATGCTTGCGTGGCAGCTACTATATTCCAGGAGAGTGAGAAAAATGAAACAAACTGTGAGTCCCTCACCTCATCTCGATCCTCTCATGCTTCTTGTTATGAATTGCAATTGCCCAATGTTCATACTAGTGTTTTGCAATGCTTAGTTGAGCGTCCAATGACTTATGCTTTGTTTCGTAATGCACATTTGTCCTATGATTGTATCAAGTTGTGTGAACAAGTTTCGTTCGTCCCACAATCACAATTAGTGCATGGTGTTCAAAATGTTGCAGTTGAGTCCACACCAGTTGAGGATTGGCCTTTTCATTGCACTGCTATGAACAAGAACAAGTTTGAGCTCAGATCTTCTTCAACAACTTTAGGTTATATTGAATTTGATGTTCCTTGTAAGTTGGGTTATTTGGAGAAGAAAGTATTTCCAAATTGTAGTTTGCAAAGTTTGGGCTACTGTGTTTTTCATGCAATTGGTAAATATAATGAGATTGGAGATTTCTTAGTGTCTAAATTCTTCATATGCTCTAATTTGAAACACAGTTTTCAAATGCACAATCAGAATCAAACAGTGACGTGCACTAACACTAACAACGGATTGCAAAGTTTCTCTAGTTTTGTTATCTATCAACAGGAGCAGCTCAGGACACAGGGGAACATTTTGTTGGGGTCTGACTTTGCGCTCATCACTCGTCCCAATATGACCACAAGCAAGTTTGTCGACCATTGGATCAAGCCGAGGACGGCTTTCTACATAGAAGGGGAGAATGATGAGATCTTATATGTCCTTGCAGTGCCACATGACCTCATTGGAATACCCCCGTGGCCGCCACCTTTCATGATTTCTAGAGGGCACGGTGGAGTGGCGGTTCTTCATTCTAAATTTGAGTCGAGGACGATTGCAATTGAAGCGGGGTAGGATAATGATGAGATCTTATATGTCCTTGCTGCGCCACATGACCGCATTGGAATACCCCCATGCCTGTCACCTTTCATGATTTCTGGAGGGCACGGTGGAGTGCCGGTTCTCCAATCTGAACTTGAGTCGAGGACGACTCCAAATGAAGCGCGGGAGGATGATGAGGTCACATATATACCCCCCGTAGCCTTCACCTTTCAAGATTTCTAGAGGGCACGGTGGCATGGCTGGTTTTGAATCTATGCTTGAGTCGAGGACGACTCCAAATCAAGTGAGGGAGAATGATGAGATCACATACATACCCCCGTGGCCTTAACATTTCATGATTTCAGGAGGGCATGTTGGAGTGGTGGTTTTTCTAATCTGAACAAGAGTCGAGGACGACTCTAATTCAAGTGAGGGAGGATGATGTGGATATCATACCTTCCGATGAGGACTTCAAGGGAAAGATTCACACACGGTGAATTTGGACTGCAGAAAAGTACAAACTTACAACAGAAGCCACAACTTTATATAGAATCTAATTTGGGTGTTTAAGTACATTCTGAAAAGCTCACGAAGTCTACTTTCTAAATGATCTAGCCCCACCTTAATACATTGTCAGAGTCAGTGCCAATCGTCATTTTTATACAAAAGGTGCTACATCAACCCTACTTGGGCCCTTGGCCCGTGTATCAAGTAAAGCTCATTAGGGGCGCGTCCTAGAGTTTGGGCACGACCTCTGCACCCCCCGGTCATCCTCCACCCAATTTAAAGGTCTCAGCCACCACCAGGAACACTTGGGTTTTTGTTTTGTATAGTTTAGCTCTTATGCAAACTTTTTGATCTTCAGTTGTTTCTAACGACCACCTGTTAGACAGCTTTTGAGAACCCCACCTTTGAGAGATTTTGGTTTGCCACATCTTGTTCTTGCTTGTTCTTCGATTGCATGCTGGAATGGATCTTCGTGATCAGGTTGATCTTGCTATGCCAGCGAGGTCAATAACCATTCGTAGTTGGTTCTGCGATTGCTAAGGCACACATGACCTGTTCGTTTGTAATCGGATCATGAGGGTCGATCCACCAAATCGATAGTTATCAACTCATCAAAAGATCGGGCACCCCAACCCCTATCAGTTTTTGAAGGTGACCAAAAAATGATACACGTGCCCAAACTTGGTTTTTGGGTGTAATGGAGTGGATTGGACAAGTTTGGCGCGAAAACACAAGTTTCATAATCGACGCCCAAACCGGTGCATTTAATGCACCTGAGGGCCGGTTTTTGCGCCGGTTTTTTAAGGTGACCAAAACATGACATACATACTCAAACATTGTTATTGGGTGTAATGGTGTGGATTAGACATGTCTGGCGCGTAAACAAAAGTTTCAAAATCGACGCCGAATCGGTACATTTAATGCACCTGTGAGGCCGGCTTTCGCGCCGGTTTTGGAAGGTGACCAAACATGATATACATACCCAAACTTTGTTTTTGGTGTAACGGAGTGCTTGGACATGTTCGGTGAAAAAACTCAAGTTTCATAATCGACACCGAACCGGTGCCTTTAATGCACCTGTGGAGTCTGTTTTCGCGCCAGTTTTTGAAGGTGACCAAAGCGTGGTATACATACCCAAACATGATATATTTGGATGTAATGGAGTGGATTGGACATGTCTGGCGCAAAAACAACAGTTTCATAATCGACGCTGAACCGGCGCATTCAATGCAAATGTGGAGTCCATTTTCGCGCTGGTTTTTTAAGGTGACAAAAGCATTATATACATACCCAAACATGATATTTGGGTGTATTGGAGTGGATTGGACATATTTGGCATGAAAACACAAGTTTCATAATCGACACCCGAACCGATGCACTTAATGCACTTGTGAGGATGATTTTCGCGCCGATTTTGAATGTGACCAAAACATGATATACATACCCAAACATGGTTTTTGGGTGTAATAGAGTGGATTGGACATTTCTGGCGTGAAAACACATGTTTCGTAATCTGCACCGAACCGGTGCATTTAGTGCACCTGTGGGACCGGTTTTCGCACCCGTTTTTTATGGTGACCAGAACATGATATACATACCCAAACTTTGTTTTAGGGTGTAATGGTGTGGATTGGACATGTCTGGCACATAAACACAACTTTCATAATCGGCGTGGAACCGGTACATTTAATGCACTTGTGAGGCCGGTTTTGGACATGTCTGGCGTGCAAATATTTCATAATCGGCACTGAACAGATACATTTAACGCACCCGTGAGGCTGGTTTTCACGCCCGTTTTGGATGGTGACCAAAACAAGATATACATACCCAAACTTGGTTTTTGGGTGTAATGGAGTGGATTGGACATGTTTGGCGTGAAAACACATGTTTCATAATCGACGTCGAACCGGTGCATTTAATGCACCTCTGGGGCCGGTTTTCGCGTCGATTTTTGATGGTGACCATAACATGATATACGTACTCAAACTTGGTTTATGAGTGTAATGGATTGGATTGGACATGTTTGGCAAAAAAATACAAGTTTCATAATCGGCGCCGAACCGGTGCATTTAATGCACTTGTGGAGCTTGTTTTCGCGTCGATTTTTGAAGGTGACCAAAACATGATAGACATACCCAAACATGGTTTTTGGATGTAATGGATTAGACATGTTTGACGCAAAAACACAAGTTTTATTATCGACACCGAACTGGTGCATTTAATGCTCCTCTGGGCCCGTTTCTGTGCCTATTTTTGAAGGTGACCATACCGTGATGTACATACCCAAACTTTGTTTTTGGGTGTAATGGTGTGGATTCGACATGTCTGGCGTGTTAACACAAGTTTCATAATCGGCGCGGAACCGATGCGTTTAATTCACCTGTGAGGCTGGTTTTCGCGTCGGTTTTGGAAGGTGACCAAAAACATAATATACATACCCAAACATGGTTTTTGGGTGTAAAGGAGTGGATTGGATATGTTAGGCATGAAAACACAAGTTTCATGATCGAGGCCGAACAGGTGCATTTCATGCACCTGTGGGGCTGGTTTTCACCTCAATTTTGAAGGTGACGAAAGCACGATATACATACCCAAACTTGGTTTTTGGTGTAATGAAGTGGATTGGACATGTTTGGCGCAAAAACACAAGTTTCATAACCGACGTCGAACCGGTGCCTTTAATGCACCTTTGGGCCGATTTTGCGTCGATTTTTGAAGGTGTTGAAAACATGATATACATTCGCAAATTTGGTTTCTAGGTGGAATGGAGTGGATTGGACATGTTTGGCGCAAAAACACAAGTTTCATAATCGGCGCCGAACCGGTGCATTTAATGCTCCTGTGGACTCCATTTTCGCGTCGGTTTTTGAAGGTGACCAAAGTATGATATACATACATACACAAACATAATATTTGGGTGTAAAGGAGTGGATTGGACATGTTTGGCGCGAAAACACAAGTTTCATAATCGACGCCCGAACCAGTGCACTTAATGCACCGGTGAGGACGGCTTTCGCGCCGATTTTTGAAGTGACCAAAACATGATACACATACCCAAACTATTTTTTTGGGTGTAATGGAGTGGATTGGACATGTTCGACGCAAAAATACAAGTTTGATAATCGGCGCCGAACCGGTGCATTTAAAGCACCTGTGGGGCCAGTTTTCGCGTCAATATTGAAGGTGATGGAAGCATGATATACATACCCAAACATGATATGTGGGTGTAATAGAGTGGATTGGACCTGTTTGGCGCGAAAACACATGTTTCATAATCAACGGCCGAACCGGTGCACTTAATGCACCTGTGACGACGCCTTTCGCGTCAATTTTTGAAGGTGATGAAAACATGATGTACATAACCAAACTTTATTCTTGGGCGTAATGGAGGGGATTGGAAATCTCTGGTGCGAAAACACCAGTTTCATAATCGGCGCCGAACCGATGCATTTAATGCACCTGTGGAGTCCGTTTTCGCGTCGGTTTTTGAAGGTGACCAAAGCATGATATCCATAACCAAACATGGTATTTGGGTGTAACAAAGTTGATTGGACATGTTTGGCGCGAAAACACAAGTTTCATAATCGGCGTCCGAATCGGTGCACTTAATGCACCTGTGAGGTCGGTTTTCGCGTCGATTTTTGAAGGTGACCAAAACATGATATACAGAACCAAACTTTATTCTTGGGTGTAATGGAGTGGATTGGACTTGTATTATGCGAAAACACCAGTTTCATAATTGGCGCCGAACTGGTGAATTTAATGCACCTGTGTAGTCCGTTTTCGCGTCGGTTTTTGAAGGTGACCGAAGCATGATATTCATAACCAAACATGGCATTCGGGTGGAACGAAGTAGATCGACTTGTCTAGCGCGAAAACACAAGTTTCATAATCGGCGTCCGAAACGGTGCACTTAATGCACCTGTGTGGTCGGTTTTCGCGTCGATTTTTGAAGGTGACCAAAACATGATATACATAACCAAACTTTATTCTTGGGTGTAATAGAGTGGATTGGACATGTCTGGCGCGAAAACACCAGTTTCATAATCGGCGCCGAAACGCTGCATTTAATGCACCGGTGGAGTCCGTTTTGCCGTCAGTTTTTTAAGGTGACCCAAACGTGATATACATACCCAAACTATGTTTTCGGGTGTAATGGAGCGGATTGGACTTGTTTGGCGCAAAAACTCAAGTTTCATAATCGGCGCCGAAACGGTGCATTTAATGCACATGTGGGGCCCATTTCTACGCGTCGATTTTTGAAGGTGACCAAAACGTGATATACATAACCAAACTTGGTTCTTTGGTGTAGTGCAGTGCATTGGACATGTCTGACGCGTGAACACAAGTTTCATAATCGGCGTCGAACCGGGGCTTTTAATGCCCCTGTGGGGCCGGTTTTTGCGTCCATTTTGAAGGTGACGAAAGCATGATATACATACCCAAACTTGGTATTTGGGTATTTGGGTGAAATGAGTTGGATTGGACATGTTTGGCGTAAAAACACAAGTTTTAAAATCGACGCCGAATTGGTGCATTTAATACACCTATGGGGCCCATTTCCACGCCTATTTTTGAAGGTGACCAAACCGTGACATACCTACACAAACTTGTTTTTAGGTGTAACGGTGTGGATTGGTCCTGTTTGGCGCGTGAACACCAGTTTCAGAATCGGCGTCGAGCCGGTGCATTTAATGCAACTGTGAGGCTGGTTTTCGCGCCGGTTTTGAAAGGTGACCAAAATATTATATACATACCCAAACATGGTATTTTGGTGTAAAGGAGTGGCTTGAACATAGTTGCCACGAAAACACAAGTTTTATAATCGACGCCCGAACCGGTGCACTTAATGCACCTGCGAGGCCGTTTACAAGCCGATTTTTTAAGGTGACCCAAACATGATATACGTACCCAAACTATGTTTTTGGGTGTAATTTAGCGCAAAATTACAAGTTTCGTAATCAGCACCCGAACCGGTGCCCTTAATGCACCTGTGAGGTCGGTTTTCGCGTCGATTTTTGAAGGTGACCAAAACATGATATACATAACCAAACTTTATTCTTGGGTGTAATGGAGTGGATTGGATATGTCTGGTGCGAAAATACTAGTTTTATAATTGGCGCTGAACCGGTGCATTTAATGCACCTGTGGAGTCCGTTTTCGCGTCGGTTTTGGAAGGTGACCAAAACATGATATTCATAACCAGACATGGTATTTGGGTGTAAAAGAGGGGATTGGACATGTTGGGCGCGAAAACAAAAGTTACATAATCGACGCCGTACCGGTGCATTTAATGCACCTGTGGGGCCGATTTTTGCATCGGTTTTTGAAGGTGACCGAAACATGATATCTCTACCCAAACTTGTTTTCTGGGTGTAATGGAGTGGATTAGACATGTTTGGCGTGAAAACACATGTTTCATTATCAACAACCGAACCGGTGCATTTAATGCACCCGGGAGGACAGTTTTCGCGCCGATTTTTGAAGGTGACCAAAACATTATATACAAAGCAATCATTTTTGGGTGTAATAGAGTGGATTGTTCCTGTTCGGCGCGAAAACAAAAGTTTCAAAATCGGCACCGAACCGATGAATTTAATGCACCTGTGGGACAGATTTTCGCGGCGGTTTTTGAAGTTGACGAAAACATGATATATACATACACCCAAACTTGGTTTTGGGGTGTAATGGAATGGATTAGATATGTTTGGCGTGAAAACACAAGTTTCATTATCGACGCTCGAACCGGTGCATTTAATTCTTCTGTGAGGACAGTTTTCGCGCCGATTTTTTAAGGTGACCAAAACATGATATACAAAGCAAAACTTCGATTTTGGGTGTAATAGAGCGGATTGGACATGTTCGGCGCGAAAATACAAGTTTATAATCGGCGCCGAACCGGTGAATCACCTATGGGGCCGGTTTTCGGGCCAGTTTTTGAAGGTAACCAAAACATGATATACATACCCAAACTTTGTTTTTGTGGATTAAATATGGTTGGCACGAACACACAAGTTTCATAATCGACACCGAATCGGTGCATTTACAGCACCTGTGGGGCTGGTTTTCACGTCGATTTCGAAGTTGACCAAAAAACGATATACATACCCAAAATTAGTTTTTGGGTGTAATGGAGTGGATTAGATATGTTTGACGCGAAAACAAAAGTTTTATAATCGACGCTCGAACCGTTGCTTTTAATGAACCTGTGAGGACAGTTTTTGCGCAGATTTTTGAAGGTGACCAAAACATGATATACAAACCCAAACATGGTTTTTGGGTGTAATGGAGTGGATTAGACATGTTTGGTACGAAAACACAAGTTTCATTATCGACGACTGAACCGATGCATTTAATGCACCTGTGAGGACAGTTTTAGCGCCGATTTTTGAAGTTGACCAAAACATGATATACAAAGCAAAACTTCATTTTTGGGTGTAATCGAGTGGATTGGACATGTTCGGCGCGGAAGACAAGTTTAATAATCGGGACCGAATCGGTGAATTTAATGCACCTGTGGGGCCGATTTTCGCGCCGGTTTTTGAACGTGACCAAAACATGATATACATACCCAAACTTGGTTTTGTGGATTAGATATGTTTGGCGCGAAAACACAAGTTTCGTAATCGGCACCCGAACCGGTGCATTTGTGAGCTACCACGCAGCTCCGCCTTCTTAAACTAAAGAGCGGGGAACTAGCGGATAAAAGAGAGTTGGATACGCCCTCTACCATATCTATACAAATAGAATAGTCCATTTATACAGAATAGTAAAGAGCGCTCTTCTACGATCGTCAATTCCAGAAAACCATACAAATATGAAAGGCTTTTTTATCCTTACCAACTAGATCTTGTTGCACCCGGTAACAAACATGCATAAACCATTTCTCGAAGTATGTGTCCGGATAGCCCAAAGTCTCGATAGTTAGCTCTAGGTCTTCCGGTTAAAAAACAACGTCGATGAAGGCATGTACATTTAATGCTCCTGTGAGGACAGTTTTCGCGCCGATTTTTGAAGGTGACCAAAACATGATATAGAAAGCAAAACTTCGTTTTCAGGTGTAATAGAGTGGATTGGATATGTGTGGCGTGAAAACACAAGTTTCATAATCGACGCCCGAACCGGTGCATTTAATGCACATAGAACGTCCGGTTTTCGCGCTGATTTTCTAAGGTGACCAAAAACATAGATACATACCCAAATTTGTTTTTAGTGTAATGCAGTGGATTGGACATGTTTGGCACGAACACACAAGATTCATAATCGGCGCCGAATTGGTGCATTTAATGCACCTGTGAGGCCAGTTTTTGCGCCGGTTTTTTAAGGTGACCAAAATAAGATATACATACCCAAATTTGGTTGTGGATTGGACAAGTTTAGCGCGATAACACAAGTTTCATAATCAACGCCCGAACTGGTGCATTTAATGCACATGTGAGGCCTGTTTTCGCGCCGATTTTTGTAGTGGCCAAAACATGATATACAATACCCAAACTTTTTTTTGGGTGTAATGAAGTGGATTGGACAAGTCGGGTGCGAAAATACAAGTTTCATAATCATCGCCAAACCGGTGCATTTAATGCACATGTGCGGCCGGTTTTTGCGCCAATTTTTGAAGGTGACCAAAACATGATATACTTTCCCAAACTTGGTTCTTGGGTGTAAGCGAGTGGATTGACAAAGTGTGGCGCGAAAACACAAGTTTTATAATCGACGCTCGAACCGGTGCGTTTAATGCACCTATGAGGCCTGTTTTCACGCTGATTGTTGAAGGTGACCAAAACGTGATATACATACCCAAACTTTTGTTTTTGGGTGTAATGGAGTGGATTGGACATGTTCGGTGCAAAAAGACAAGTTTCATAATCGATACCCAAACTGATGCATTTAATGCACCAGTGCGGACGGTTTTTGCGTCGATTTTGAAGGTGACCCAAACATGATATAATGCAAAAACTTGGTTTTCGGGTGTCATGAAGTGGATTGGGCATGTTTGGTGTGAAAACACAAGTTTTATAATCGGCACCGAACCGGTGCATTTAATGCACCGGTGGGATCGGGTTTCACGTCGGTTTTTGAAGTTGACCAATACATGATATAATACCGAAACTTGATTTTTGGGTGTAATGGACTGGATCGGATATGTTGGGCACCAGAACACAAGTTTCCTAGTGGGCGCCGAACCGGAACATTTAATGCACCTGTGGGTCAGGTTTTCGCGCCGATTTTTGAAGGTGACCAAAACATGATATACATAGCAAAACATGACTTTTGGGTGTAATGGAGCAGATTGGACATTTTTGGCGTGAAAACACAAGTTTCATAATCGACGCCATCTGTGAGGACGGTTTTCGCATCGATTTTTGAAGGTGACCAAAACAAGATTTACATACCCATGATGTGGATTGGACATGTTCGGGTGAAAACATAAGTTTCATAAGATGCGCCGAACTGGTGCATTTAATGCAGCTGTGGGGCCAGTTTTCGCACCAGTTTTTGAAGGTGACAGAAAAATGTTATACATACCCAAACATGGTTTTTCGGTGTAATCGAGAGGATTGGATATGTTTGGCGCGAAAACTCAAGTTACATAAGCGGCACCGAATCGGTGCATTTGATGCACCTGTGTGCATTGTTTTCACGTCGGTTTTTTATGGTGACCAAAACATGATATAATACCCAAACTTGGTTTTTGGGTGTAATGAAGCGGATTGCACATGTTTAGTGTGAAAACACGAGTTTCATAATCAGCGCTGAACCGGTGCTTTTAATGCACCTGTGGGGTCGATTTTCACGTCGGTTTTTGAAAGTGACCAAAACATGATACAATACCCAAACTTGATTTCTGGGTGTAATGGAGCGGATCGGGCATGTTGGGCGCCAGAACACAAGTTTCAAAGTCTGCGCCGAACCGGAGCATTTAATGAATCTGTGGGGCCAGTTTTCGTGTTGATTTTTAAAGGTGACCAAAACATGATCTACATACCCAAACAAGACTTTTGGGTGTAATGGAGCGGATTGGACAAGTTGGGCGCGACAACACAAGTTTTATAATCGGCGCCGAACTGTTGCATTTGATAAACCTGTGGGGCTGATATTCGCGCCGGTTTCTGAAGGTGACCAAAACATGATATACATATCCAAACTTGGTTTTTGGGTGTAAAGGAGTTGAATGGACATGTTTGGCGAAAAACACAAGTTTCATAATCGGCACCGAACCGGAGCATTTAATGCACCTATGGAGTTCGTTTTCGCGTCGATTTTTTAAGGTGACTAAAACATGATATACATATCCAAACTTGATTTTCGGGTGCACTCGATATGTTTGGTGTGAAAACAAAAGTTTCATAATCGGCGCCCGAACTGGTGCATTTAATGCACCTGTGGAGTCCATTTTTGCGCCGATTTTTATGGAAACCAAAAGATGATATGCATACCCAAACTTTGTTTTAGGGTGTAATAGAGTGGAGTGGACATGCTTGACGCGAAAACCCATGTTTAATAATCAATACCCAAACTGATGTATTTAATGCACCTGTGCGGATGGTTTTTGCGCTGATTTTTGAAGGTGACCCAAACATGATATACGTACCCAAACCTTGTTTTTGGTCGTAATGGAGTGGATTGGACATGTTTGGCGCGAAAACACATGTTTCATAATCGACGACCCAACCGGTGCATTTAATGCACCTGTGAGGATGGTTTTCGCGTCGATTTTTGAATTGACCAAAACGTGATATACATACCAAACATGGAATTTGAGTCTAATGAAGTGGATTTGACATGTTTGGGTGAAAACACAAGTTTCATAATCGGCGCCGAACCGGTGCATTTAATGCACCTGTGGGGCCGGTTTTCACGCCAGTTTTTGTATGTGACCAAAAGATGATATAATACCCAAACATAGTTTTTCGGTGTAATGGAGTGGATTGGACATGTTTGGTGTGAAAACACGACTTTCATGATCGGGGCCGAACCGGTGCATTTAATGCACTTGTTGGCTCGGTTTTCACGTCGGTTTTTTAAGGTGACCAAAACATGATATACATACCCAAACATGACTTTTGGGTGTTATGGATTGCCTGTGAGGATGGTTTTCGCGTCGATTTTTGAAAGTGACCAAAACGTGATATACATACCCAAACATGGAATTTGAGTTTAATGAAGTGGATTTGACATGTTTGGGTGAAAACACAAGTTTCGTAATCGGCGCCGAACCGGTGCATTTAATGCACCTGTGGGGCCGGTTTTCACGCCAGTTTTTGTAGGTGACCAAAAGATGATATAATACCCAAACATAGTTTTTTGGTGTAATGGAGTGGATTGGACAGTTTGGTGTGAAAACACGACTTTCATAATCGGGGCCGAACCGGTGCATTTAATGCACTTGTGGGCTCGGTTTTCACGTCGGTTTTTGAAGGTGACCAAAACATGATATACATACCCAAACATGACTTTTGGGTGTTACGGATTGGACATGATTGACGCGAAAACACAAGTTTCATAATTGGCGTCGAACCGGTGCATTTGATGCACCTGTGGGGTCGGCTTTCACGTCGGTTTTTGAATGTGATCAAAACATGATATACATACCCAACCAAGGTTTTTGGGTGTAATGAAGTGGATTGGACAAGTTTGGTTTGAATACACAAGTCTCATAATTGACGCCGAACCGGTGCATTCAATGCACCAGTGGGGTCGGTTTTCACGTTGATTTTTGAAGTTTACCAAGACATGATATAATACCCAAACATAATTTTTGTGTGTATTGGAGTGGATTGGACATGTTTTGCATGAAAACACAAGTTTCATAATTGGGGCCCGAACCGGTGCATTTAATGCAACTGTCGGGCCCTTTTCCCGCCGGTTTTTGAGGGTAACCAAAACATGATATATATACCCAAACTTTGTTTTTGGATGTAATAGAGTGAATGGAACATGTTTGGCGCGAAGACACAAGTTTCCTAATCGACGCCCCGACCGGTGCACTTAATGTACCTGGGAGAACGGTTTTCGCGCCGATTTTTGAAAGTGACCAAAACACGACATACATACCCAAACATAGTTTTTTTTGTGTAATAGAGTGGAATGAACATGTTGCGCAAAAACACAAGTTTCATAATAGACGCCGAACTAGTGCATTTAACGGTGGGGCTGATTTTCGCATTGGTTTTTCAAGGAGATCAAAACATGATATGCATAGTCAAACTTGGTTTTTGGGTGTAATGGAGGGGGTTCGATATGTTTAGCGCAAAAACAAAAGTTCCATAATCGTCACCGAGCCGGTGCATTTAATGGACCAGTGGAGTCCATTTTCGCGCATATTTTTGAATACGACCAAAGCATGACATAATACCCAAACTTGGTTTTTGGGTACAATGGAGTGGATTGGACATGCTCGCGTGAAAACAAAAGTTTCATAATCGAGGCCCGAACAGGTGCATTTAATGCACATGTGGAGCCCGTTTTCACGCCGGTTTTTTATGGTGACCAAAACCTGATATACATACCCAAACTTGGTTGTTCGATGTAACAGTGGATTGGACATGTTTGGCCCGAAAACACAAGTTTCATAATCGGCGCCCGAACCGATCCACTTAATGCATCCGTGGGGCCGGTTTTCACGCCGATTTTTAAAGGTGACAAAAACATGATATACATACCCAAACATGGCTTTTGGGTGTAATGGAGCGGATTGGACATGTTTGGCGCGAAAGCACAAGTTTCGTAATCGGCACCGAACCGGTGCATTTAATGCACATGTGGAGTTTGTTTTCGCGTCGTTTTTTTAAGGTGACCAAAACATGATGTACATATCCAAACTTGGTTTTCGGGTGTAATGGAGTGGATTGGATATGTTTGGCGTGAAAACACAAGTTTCATAATCTACGTCCGAACCGGTGCATTTAATGCACCTGTGGGGCTCATTTTCACGTCGGTTTTTGAAGGTGACCAAAACATGATATACATACACAAACATTGTTTTTGGGTGTAACAGAGTGGATTGGACATGTTGAGTGGCAAACAGAAGTTTCATAATCAGCGCCTGAACTGGTGCATTTAATGCACAAGTGGCGCCCGTTTTGACGTTGGTTTTTGAAGGTGACCAAAACATGATATACATACACAAACATAGTTTTGGGTGTAATGGAGTGGATTGGACATGTTCAGTGCGAAAATAGAAGTTTCATAATCGCCACCAAACTTGGTTTTTGGATGTACTGGTATGGATTGGACATGTTTCACGTGAAAACACAAGTTTCATAATCGGCTCCTAAACCGATGCATTTAATGCACTAGCGGGTTCCGTTTTCACATCTGTTTTTGAAGGTGACCAAAACATGATAGATACCCAAACTTGGTTAGGGTGTAATGGAGCGGATTGAACTTGTTTGCATAAAAACACAAGTTTCATTATCGGCACCGTACCAGTGCATTTAAGGCACATGTGGAGTCCATTTTCGCGTCGATTTTTTAAGGTGACCAAAACATTATATACTCAAACTTAGTTTTTGGGTGTAATGGAATTGATTGGCCGTGTTTGGCGCAAAAACACATGTTTTATAATCGGCACAGCACCGGTGCATTTTACGCACCTGTGGAGTCCGTTTTCGCGCTGATTTTTTAAGGTGACCAAAACATGATATACATATCCAAACTTGGTTTTTGGGTGTAATGGAGTGGATTGGACATGTTTAGCGCGAAAACACAAGTTTCATAATCGGCGCCTGAACCGGTGGATGCACCAGTGGGCCCCGTTTTCTTGTCTATTTTTTAAGGTGACCAAAACATGATATACATACCCAAAACTTTGTTTTTGCTTGTAATGGAGTGGATTGGACATGTTTGGATCAAAACACACAAGTTTCATAATCGGCACCGAACCGGCGCATTTAATGCACCTGTGGAGTCCGTTTTCGCGGCGATTTTTTAAGGCGACCAAAGCATGATATACATACCCAAAGTTGGTTTTTGGGTGTAATCGATATCGAATGGATTGGACATGTTTGGCGTGAAAACACACGTTTCAGAATCTGTGCCCGAATCGGTGAATGTAAAGGTGGGGCCGGTTTTCGCATCGGTTTTTCAGGGAGACCAAAACATGATATACATAGCCAAACTTGGCTTTAGGGTGTAAAAGAATCGATTGGACACGTTTAGCATGAAGACACAAGTTTCATAATTGGCGCCGAACCAGTGCATTTAATGCATGTGTGGCTCCGGTTTTCGCGCTGATTTTTAAAGGTGACCAAAACATGATATACATACGCATATTTGTTTTTTGGTGCAATGGAGTGGAATGCACCTTTGCGGACGGTTTTTGTGCCGATTTTTTAAGGTGACCCAAACATTATATACATACCCAAACTAGGTTTTTTGGGTGTAATGAAGTGGATTGGACATGGTTTCTGGGTGTAATGGAGTGGATCGTACATGTTGGACGCCAGAACACAAGTTTCAGGGTCGGCGCCGAACCGGAGCGTTTAATGCACCTGTGGAGCCGGTTTTCGCGCCGATTTTTGAAGGTGACCAAAACATGATCTACATACCCAAACATGACTTTTGGGTGTAATGGAGCGGATTGGACATGTTTGGCGCGAAAACACAAGTTTCATAATCGGCACCGAACCGGTGCATTTGATACACCTGTGGGGCTGATTTTCGCGCCGGTTTTTGAAGGTAACCAAAACATGATATACATACCCAAACTTGGTTTTGGAGTGTAATGGAGTCGATTGGATATGTTTGGCGCAAAAACACAAGTTGCATAATCGGCACCAAACCGGAACATTTAATGCACATATAGAGTTCGTTTTCACGTCGATTTTTTAAGGTGACCAAAACATGATATACATATCCAAACTTGATTTTCGGGTGTAATGGAGTGGACTGGATATGTTTGGCGTGAAAACACAAGTTTCATAATCGGCACCCGAACCGGTGCATTTAATGCACCTGTGGAGTCCATTTTCGTGCCGATTTTTTATGGAGAACAAAAGATGATATACATACCCAAACTTTGTTTTAGGGTGTAATGGAGTGGATTGGACATGCTTGCCGTGAAAACACAAGTTTCATAATCGATACCCAAACTGATGCATTTAATGCACCTATGCGGACGGTTTTTGCGCTGATTTTTGAAGGTGACCCAAACAAGATATAATACAAAAACTTTGGTTTTGGGTGTAATGACGTGGATTGGACATGTTTGGTGTGAAAACACAAGTTTCATAATCGACGCCGAACCGGTGCATTTAATGTACCTGTGGGGTCGATTTTCACGTTGGTTTTTTAAGTAGACCAAAACATGATATAATACCCAAACTTTATTTTTTGGGTGTAATGGGGTAGATTGGACATGTTTCATTCTAGAACACAAGTTTCATAGTCGGCGCTGAACCGGAGCATTTAATGCACCTCTAGGGCCAGTTTTCGCGCCGATTTTTTATGGTTACCAAAACATGATATACCTATCCAAACACTTTTGGGTGTAATAGAGCGGATGGAATATGTTTGGCAGAAAAACACAAGTTTCATTATCGGCACTGAACCGGTGCATTTAATGCACCTGTGGAGTCTATTTTTGTGCCAACTTTTGAAGACGACCAAAGCATGATATACATATCCAAACTTGGTTTTTGGGTGTAATGGAGTGGATTGGACATGTTTTGAGCGAAGACACAAGTTTCATAATCGGTGCCCGAACCGGTGCATTTAATGCACCTGTGGGGCAAGTTTTCACGCCGATTTTTGGTGGTGACCAAAACATGATATAGATGCCAAACTTTGATTTTGGTTTTAATGGACTGGATTGGACATGTTTGGCGCGAAAACACAAGTTTCATAATGGACGCCCCAACCGGTGCATTTAATGCACCTGTGAGGACAGTTTTTGCGTCGATTTTTGAAGGTGACCAAAACATGATATACATACCCAAACATGGTTTTTCGGTGTAATGGAGTGGATTGGATATATTTGGCGTGAAAACACAAGTTACATAATCGGCACCGAACCGGTGCATTTAACGCACCTGTGGGGCCGGTTTTCACGTCAGATTTTGAAGGTGACCAAAACATGATATACATACCCAAACTTTGTTTGTGGTTGTAATTTAGTGGATTAGACATGTTTGTCACGAAAACACAAGTTTCATATTCGACGCCCTAACCGGTGCATTTAATGCACCTGTGAGGACGGATGTCGCGTCGATATTTGAAGGTGACCAAAAGAAGATATACATACCCATGAAGTGGATTGCACATGTTCGGGTGAAAACACAAGTTTCATAATAGGCGCCGATCCGGTGCATTTAATGCACCTGTGGGGCCGTTTTTCGCGCCAGTTTTTCAAGGTGACCAAAAGATGATATACATACCTAAACATGGTTTTTCGGTGTAATGGAGTGGATTGGATATGTTTGGCGCGAAAACACAAGTTACATAATCGGCACCGAACCGGTGCATTTAATGCACCTGTGGGGTCGGTTTTCACGTCAGTTTTTGATGGTGACGAAAACATGATATAATACCCAAACTTGGTTTTTGGGTGTAAGGAAGTGGATTGAAAATGTTTAGTGTGAAAGCACGAGTTTCATAATCGGCGATGAACCGGTGCATTTAATGCACTTGTGGGGTCTGATGTGTACGTCGTTCCCGATCTTCCGTCCGGTCGTGATAACTCTCAATTTGGTGGAGATGCGACACACAATCGATCCGGCCTCAAATCACCATGATTCGAGCCCTGCAATCGCCGCACCACTTCGCCTGGTTATCAACCGTGCGCACACGATTGACCTCGCCAAAAAGGCTAATCCCTGCCTACTAATCGAAGAACACAAGCAAAAACAATGAAGAACGCAACTCACTTGCGAAATCTGGATTAAATCATAAATTTAGATAACCAACAAGCCGTCAATGGAGAAATTGTTTGGAAACAGGAGAAACCAAAATAAAACCTATCTCTAATGAAGGCGGCTACTGAATTTATAGAGTTTAGGTCGACCTTAGGAGCGCACCCTAGTACTAATGGGCCTAAAAAAGATACAAGCCCCAAAGGCTTCTCGATGTACTCTTGTTTTAACTATTTCTACTGATTCTGGTCGAATTTAGAGATGAGACTAGTGCCGTTGGAAACGTTTTCTTCTTAGCTTTCTAACCATATCTAGAACATCCAAAACAGACCCCGTATGCGACCTGGGCGTCCGTTTTAGTGTGGACTGCTCCCTGGAACCCGGGAACAACTCGACTCCGAATTGGATTGAATCTCCTCCGGGCTTTAACGTGTCTTGCTGGTCCGAAGCATCTTCAAGTCCTTCTTCATGCTTCCCTTATCCTTTCCAAGGTTCCTAATCAAGATAAAATCATTGGGTAGCAATCTATTCTCAAATGAAGAAAGACTTGTGTTTAGGAACGAGCTCACCTCAAAATTCTATTGTCGTGCACGAGCTCTTATGATTGGACTATCTATGTTTGGTGGAGGAGCATCGTGTGTATCTAATGATGAGATGTCCTCATCATCCTCCCCATCTTGAATCGGAGTCATCCTCGACTTAAGCTCATCTTATTCTCCCATGTATGGCTTCAAATCTGCAATGTTAAATGTAGGACTAACCCCGAACTCGAAAGGTAACTCAAGTTTATATGCATTGTCATTAATCTTCTCAAGTACCTTAAAAGGACCAGCAGCTCTAGGCATCAATTTAGACTTTCTTAGCTCCGGAAATCTATGTTTTCTCAAGTGCAACCAAACCAAATCACCTGGTACAAAATTAACTTCAAGTCTACCTTTACTACCTGCAGTTTTATACTTCTCATTCATCTTTTTAATGTTTTGTTTAGTCGTTTCATGCATCTTGAGAATAAAATCAGCATGCGACTTAGCACCATGGTGAACTCTCTCGGTTGAAGGCAGAAGCAAAAGATCAATTGGAGCACGAGGGTGAAGGCCATATACTACCTCAAATGGACTTACCTTAGTAGTAGAGTGTTCTGCCTGGTTGTATGCAAACTCCACATGAGGTAAACATTCTTCCCACATCTTCAAGTTTTTCTTTAAAACAGCACGTAGCATGGTAGACAAAGTACGCTTCACGACATCTGTTTGTCCATCGGTTTGTGGGTGACATGTAGTTGAAAACAACAACTTTGTTCTCAACTTATTCCTTAAAGTGTGCCAAAACTGACTCAAAAATTTCGCATCATGATCTGAAACAATAGTAGAAGGCATACCATACAAGCGAACAATTTCTTTGAAGAATAGATCAGCAATATGCGTAGCATCACCGGTCTTATGACATGGTATAAAATGTGCCATTTTGGAAAAGCGATCTACTACCACAAAAATACTATCTCTCCCCATCTTAGTTCTAGGTAATCCCAAAATAAAATCCATAGAAATATCAGCCCAAGAAATAGAAGGTACGGGAAGCGGTATGTACAAACCATGTGGGTTTAGTCGTGACTTAGCTTTTTGACATGTAGTGCAGCGAGCTACGAACCGTTCAACATCGCGTCTCATCTTTGTTCAAAAGAAATGTGTGGCCAAAACATCTTCCGTATTCTTCGCTCCAATGGGTCCCATCAATCCTCCTCCATGCGCAAAGACGGTTTTCTTTATAAAGAAATCCATCATTAAGTTCAAATTTGTTCCAAGTCTTACCTTCACGACAATGTAGAACCACATCTTTAAAATCAGCATCTAACATATATTGTTGCTTAATTGTTTCTAGTCCAAAAATCCGACAGTCAAGTTGAGACAGCATAGCATATCCTCTAGACAAAGTGATGAGGACATCACTTCCACAGACACAACCAAACCAATTGCACAAGAAGGACCCATGACACGAGCTCGAGCGCGTCAACTTAATTATCAGGTCAAGTCATTTCTCACTGTCTATAGTAGTTCTTCTCAGAATGGGGTACTACTAAATCCTTGTGGTGATTTTGTTATGATTAGGAACATGGGAGGAGCACCAGG
>BCLG01004837.1:0-32497 GCA_001602295.1 Zoysia matrella | reverse complement strand
AAAAAAAAAAACAGTGGCATTTTAACAGAGTAGTCAATCACCAACCCTTCCAAACAACAACAAAATATGACCACCTCAATGGAACTCATGATTCCTAGGCAGTAACTTCCAACCCATTGTGTCTAAATGAACGCTATAGTGTTATAGCAACATCAATACATTAACAATGACTTAGCTATGATTCATTGAACCAAGCTATAGTGCGGTAATAACCTCTACATATCAACAGTGACTCAAGCTGTCACTGCCGCTTCCACGTCTTATATTGCTTGTAACAGCATCAAGACGTCAACGTATGACCTAGAAAATCTCATTTTTTCGCCCAAGTTATGCAACTGAGATTACAAAATGGTACTAACCAGGGTGTTGGTTAAACTATGACTGGTCCATAGCCTTGAGCTTTGATTGTTTTTAGCCTTCTAATTATGAATTTGTTTTGTAAAATTTCAGTTGGCTTATATGTTCTGGATTCTTGGGTACAGTCTTACTGAAGGACATCAGCTACTGCAGGTAAAAAACCTTATGCTGTTTGCACAAAGCTTACTTAACGTTTTACCTCTGTAGAACATTCAGCTATTTTTGGATTCATTTTTATTTTGTAGAGTAAAAGACCTTGCTTTCCGAAGTTGGAAGCCATTAAGTTGGCAACTGCTGACATTGTAAGTGAATGCTATATCAGTGTCCAAGTTATGATGGAGGACATATTTCTTCCGTATTGTGGTGCCTCACATATCTTTCTGCTAAATGATGACTATCCTGTTATTTAGCTGACAGGCTTATCAAGAAATTATGTCACTTTGAAGTGGGAAAATGGTAGTTGCTCTTCTGTTGAAATTTCTGGGCTTGACGTTGGCTGGGGACAGGTATACTTTTCTTCAATTATTTTATTATGCATTTGATTGTTTAAGTAATTTCCAATTAACACAGAGAAGAAAACCTTTACCCAAGCTGCTTAATAGGACTCAGATAATGGCACCTCTGTTCTGTTTGAGGCGCTTTGCATTTACTTGATTTATTTAGGCAATATAGTCATACATAAGCCTTTAGTTGACTTGCTCTCATCCTTTCAGAGAATTCCTTTGACATATGACAAGGGCAGAGGAGCTTGGATTCTTGAGACGGAATTGCCTGTGAGTACAAGTCTATTTTAAATTAGCAGCTGCCTACACTTGAGTTGTATTACTGGTATGATACATGTGGTTCATCATTTTGCAACATCCATTTTTTGTCTTTTAAAAATCTATATACTTTGAAAAGTATTCTTAAGACATGAAAGCTCTGACTCCTCGAAGGTTGTCAACCTAGAACATTTACAGTGAGCATAATCATCCTAATTGGTCCTAGATCTGTTAAATAGGAAAACGTTTCAGTAAAAAAAAGGGAAAACTTAATTATGCTACAGATCTGTCCACGCTTTCACATGATTGTAGTTGACTAGACATCCCTGCATCTGACTCCTTTGTTTTTCTGTTGTGTGTTTGCTGAAGGAAGGACGGTATGAATACAAATATATAGTTGATGGCGAGTGGCTGTGCAATCAAAATGAGCAGATAACCAAACCGAATGCTGACGGCCATGTGAATAACTTCATCCAGGTGAGACGCGGCACTGAATCTGTGGAGGTGTTGATTGTTGAACAAGGCGGAATAGCTTAGTTTGCACCTTCCTTGCAGGTCTCCAGGGACGGGACTAGTGACAAAGAGAGAGAATTAAGGGAGCGTCTGACTGGTCCGGACCCGTATCTGACGGAAGAGGAAAGGCTGATGGTCAGAGAGTACTTGGAACAATATGTTGAACGTTGATAGGTGAGTTGAGATGAATCCAAAATCTGGAGTTTAGTGACTTGGCAATTCAAATCCTAAGCAACATGTTTGTGACAATGAATAGGAGGAGGAACTTCCCCGGGGCCCGAGATGCTGGTTGCCGTCCCCTGTCAATAGTAGCCGTCCGTATGTAAACAGATTATTAATTGCAGGCCTTTTATCGCATCGCATGTAAACATATTTTGCGTGGTTGACACCATTGTAGCCGTCCGTATAAAGTATAATAGGGTCCTCATCCGATATTATACTATAAATAAAGGAATAATAAGGGTTGTAACCCACTTTTCCAATATACTTATGTTCCTGAATAAAAGTGATGCTCCAAAGTACTCTAATTGTTCGTTTTGTTTCAGCAACTACGGTTATTTGCTCAGTTGGCCCATGGCTCCTGAATAATAATAAGTAAATAATGATACAATTAAAGGAATACGCATATTTTATGGTAGCGGTTGTAGTTATCAGGAGTTTGTTAGAGTTTGTTGGTAAGATAAATTAGTTTGTTAGTTTGTTAAGATTAATTGTTTGTTAGTTTGTTGAGATTAATTGCACCAGCGTATATAGCTAGAAAAGGAAGAAAATTAATTCTCTCTCTTCCTATATTGGAAAAGTGCCGTTCCGCAACATCATAATATGAAATGCAGTTCCGCCGAAAGGAGGAGCACCGAAAGAGTGGAGAGAGACGGGTCATGTAATGCTCTCGTGGTCTAAAGTCAACTGTCAAAGTCAAAGTCGGCTTGCTTGCTTTCACATTCTTCACCTCGCCGCCTGGACCCTTTGGCGGTGGGTTGTGACCGACCGAGGTCAACCTCTATTTGTCATCACATTGCAAATTTTCAATGAATCGGCAGAACATGAATTGAAGTAAAAATTAAACTATTTTCTATGAAATTTCTATTAGATTCAAATACCTCGTTTGAAAGGAGGCCTGAATCAGCAGAAGAGGAAGCAAATAAAATAGCCCTAGGTAGTTCGAATCCATCTCATTTAATTTACACAGCGAGTACATTTGCTTGTTTGCTTTTGTGCCACTACTAGGACGAGCACTCCTAACAAAGAAAGAAGAATGAATTGGAAGGATCATCCTATCCTAATCCTAAATTCCTAAAATCTTACTAGTAAAGATTAATTTGTGGAGCGGCTGCGCTTGTCCGTTGTCGGATACGGGTGTGTGCGGAAGAAGCTGTTGAGGTCGCGGAGGCTGATTCTGATCGTGGTGAGTTCCGAGCCCCGCTGGCTGCTGCCCCTGTTGTTGATGGAAGAGGCGTTTCTTGCAGGGCGGCGGGGTCTTCTTCCTGGGCGCCGGCGGGCACGTGGTGGGCTCTCGGAGGTAGGTGATCCCGCTGCCCGTCGGCGTCCGGAAGCTGTTGCAGTCGTCGTCTTCTTGTTTAGAATTAGAAAGAAGGTCGGCTGGGAGCGGGGAGATGGCCGGCGTGGGCGTGGGCGTGGGCGTGGTCGTGGAGGGGGACTTGTAGAACTCGGGCGACGCGGCCATCGTCTCCCTTTTCTTTGGGGAGAGGAGACGAGGGACGGAGGGAGCAAAGACTCCAGAGGAGGTGGTGGTGTATATGTAGATCCGGAGGCGGGCGGCGTGCGTGCGTGCGTCCCCGTGTGAATCGGAGAAGACGCGCGCGGTCGCGGATCAAGGAAGCTTCTTGTTTGTTGGCCTTTTGTTTTGCAACGCCATACTCACTTTTTATGATTCAGTTCAGCACATTGGTTGCATGCAAATCTCTTTATTTTGTGTTAATCCATCTCATTTCCAATCAGGATCACCGCTGCCGCTGCGTCTCCACCCTCATCTTTCCGGAATTTATAGTTATATACTTCTTTCAGTTTTAAATTATTTGACACCATTAATTTTTAACATCAATTTTAATTATTCATCTTAATTAAAAATTTTGTTTCAACGTGTAAAATTATTAATTATAATTAAACTCTGCTAATAATAACAAAATTTTAAACATTTGAATAAATTTTTTTAATAAAACAAATAGTCAAAGTTGATTTAAAAGTTAACGGTGTTAATAATTTAAAGTTGGAGAGAGTATATTGTTTCATTCAAAACGACACATGATAGTATTAGATTAGATCTAGTGCAGGCAGGTTTGACATACTAAAACATCATCACTAAAATATCATCTTCAAGAGCAGTCGGTTCTACACTATTAACGTCGGTGACTGTTCGATTGATTAGCCGAAGTCAAAACGTCGGCGACATGGTCGAGCAGCGCCTGGCATGACTGGTGTGCGAACTGCTTCTGCCTCAGCCGCACCAACGGGTGGCACAGCGCCGACAGGACGTGCGCCGGCTTCGAGAATGAGAAGACCTCGTACCACACGCGGTCGTCCTCGTCCAGCTGCACGGAGAACCTCTCCTCTCCGGCCAGCAGGTGCCCTTGCAGGGTGCCGCTGCCCACCGCGAACACCATGCTGTTCCTGCTGCTGCTATTGCTTTTCTGGATAGCATCAACAACATAGGCGATCTGCAGCGGCAGCATCACCCAAGGGAAAGGGAAAGGGAGCACCGCCTCCCTGTAGCAGATACAGAACCTCGTTCCGGCCTTCACCGGCGTCTCAGGATCCACCTCCGCCCAGCCCCCCAGTGCCAGCTGCCTCCACGAGAGCAGGGCGGACTTGGCGTGCCCGAACGTGGCGGCGCCGGAACCCACCAGAACACGCGAACGGTTCACGAAGAAGCCGCGCTCCACGAGGAGCGATTCGTCACCGTTCTCGGAGGAAGGTTTTGGGCGTGAGGCGCCTTGGAGAGCGGCGTCGTAGTTGAACCCACCGGCAGCGGCGAGGCACGACTTCTGCTGCTCCTGGGTGGGGCGGCCCAAGCTCAGGAACAGACCTCCCCAAGCCATTGCTCCCTCGTTGTCTTAGAAGAGTTGAGACGCACGGATGAGACGGTAAGCAAAAAGGGGGGGTCGACAGCGGAGAGCGGCCGGCGCCATACCTGGAATCGGAAGGTGCCGCACCAGGGACAGCCGCCGCCGCCGTCGTCGTCGTGGAGAGCAGCTGACCAAGATTGTTCCCCTCCAGTGGATGGACTACTGTTGGGTGAGGCTACAGGCCGGTGTAGTGGGCCGCATTTCGATTAGTGGGCCGATTTTATTTACAAGCTGTCTTCCTTTCAGGTGCTGCCGTTTGGCATTATGGAAATGGCATTGGGTTTAGGATAAAATCCTTTCAGGTGCCGTTTGGCATTATGGAGATGGCACTGGGTTTAGTATAAAAAAATGTTAAGAGAATCTGGACCGTTCATTTATTTCTCAATCCTAAACCCACTCCTCATTTTCTATTACCCAAACGCCACCTCAGCGACTCGTTAATTCAGACGCGACATGAGAACAATTAAAGGTGCTGTAACGATGATCAGTCACCTGGATCAATCACTTATTCCCATTACATGAATACTCTAGAGATTAAAGTCTCCTAACTAGTGATACATCAGTGGTAGCATGGTTCATCATCTTCATCAGAGAGACATGAGAGTTACGTTATGCAGTAAGCTCGAATGACTTCAACTATGGGAGCGCGGCACAGCGGGCATTTGCCGACCCCGTGGAGCAGCTCGCTAGCGCACTTGGAGCAAGTGCACATATGCCCACATCTGATACAAATTAGCAAACGATGTTACTGTCGCCCATTGCTGCAACTGCACAAATGAAGCAAGCGTCAACTTGCTAACAGACAGACCTGTAAAGAAGCGAGTCGATTTGGTTGTCGCAGCAGATGCAGCAGGTTCCTTTCCTCGCCAGCTTCCATTGCGATACATCCTCCTCCTCCTTCAACATCTCTTCCTCCTCTGTATCCATGTGTTTCAGAAGCTGTCAGCAAGGTCATGGTACACCGTGAAACCAGCAATGAAGAATTATTAATGGTGGAGTACGTGCCTCGCGCAGCTGACGAAGGCCGGTTCAGGGCAGCGGAAACTTCTTGTTTGATGGACCGCTGCAACTCTATCTGCATCTCCATGCACGCTTCCAGCATCTGCTGCATGCTCCTCATTCCTCTTTGGACCCCCGTCAGCTCGTCTCGAAGAACATGGATGGCGTCCCAGTCCTGCAAAGTGAGTGAGTACATTTTTTTCAGATTTCTTTCTTTTCATTTCATTAATTTTCTTTTCTTTTCTCTTTCCTTTTCGAAACAGCAGAAACAGCAACAACTCACAAAGGTCTGTAGACTCCAGTTAGCATGGGGCAATTCCATCTGCTGCCACCGACGCTGCTCTTGGAGAATTGTTTCACCAGGCGGCAACACTGCTGAATCTGAATGTTGGTGGAGCACTGGGGCGTCATGCTCAGCCTCATCTTCTCCGTTCATCCTGCTGTGTTCCCCGAGATCATCGTCGTTGTGTAAACCATCTGTTGATCTCTGCCCTTCGAAACCCCAATCATCAGGATCAGGATCAGGATCATGTACTTCTTGCCTCTGAACGTAAGACTGAATGAGCTGGTCCAGACTTTCTCGGAACCCGCTGCTAAGAAGGTTGGAGACGCTACGCCTGCAAACCACAATACAATGGTAAACTTATTTCATTTCATGATTTTCTGAAACAAGTACCAGAGCAGTGCTTACCTGCTTAAAAGTTCTCTGAGCTCAACTCCGTAGACATCACCATCCGGTGGACTAAACCTGTTACTATTTATATTTCTGTTTGAGGAAGACAAATTTTGATCTGACTGCCACTGTGGTTCAATCTCTTGAGAATCAATGACATGCCATTCCTCATCTGTTTCCGGGAAATCAGGTTGCCTGTAAATTTCGGATTCTTGTTGCATACTGTTGCCAGATGCAGCAGAAATTGGTCGATGCGTCTGGATTTCAGAACCATGCGTTGCATTCTCTACGATGCCATGATTATGTTCACTTATAACATGATGTGTACCATGCACATTATTTTCAGAACTGTTTTCAGCAATTTGGTCGATTGCGATGCCTTCTGTTCGAAAGCGAAGTTCTTCCCTAGCCAGAAACAGTATATTGTCACAAATCATATATTGATAACATCGATTCCTTCTCAGTTATACGTATCATTTTTTTTCTAGTTCCCCACTGTTACTGGATGGCTAATACATTAACCATCACTCATCTATAATATGAACAGTGCCAATGGAACAACAAATTTTAGAATCCCTCTAGCTTGAGCTAGATCCAGGACAGTTAAAGCCAAGATCAGCAACTGTAGAGCAGATCATACTAGGCAAAAGGGAGGCCATACCTCAATCTAGAGACAGGATGATTCTGTCTAAGCTGTCCTAATTCTCTGGCTGTCATAGAAATTGGTCTCTCATCGTTCATAGGCCTTCCGCTACCAGAGAATCTACCTCGTAAAAAAGACTGGAAAATAATGGAGCAGCAATCAAGCATATGAAATAGAATATCTTTGTCAACTGTTTTAACATGGGAATCGAAACAGATCATCAATACAAAATAGTTGGTGTTCTACTCTAGAGGATATTTTCAGACAAGACCATCTAGAAGCCTGGCGATCGTATGAAAGATATGGTAAAACAATGACGGGGGGGATCTGTTAAGTTGATAGTGTTTTCATAAGCAATATGCTGTTTAGCAACTATCATGCTTTCTAGGGTAAGATAGCTATATATGCTGCTTGACGCACCGATTCAACAGGGAACTGCTAAACTTAGCTGTACATGATGCGACACGACAAACTATACCATTTCTCAGTAACCCGTCTTTGCCGACATGTCACGACACAGAATCAAGGTACGGTCTACTGTGCTCTTAGTACATGGAATGCAGCATGTGCACCATAATGCAACGAAATGCCTACATCAATAAAATGGAAGAAAATGAATTTGAAACTAAATTCCTCAACGCACAGTCCAAGCATGCCATTCAAAAGTTCAGATTTTCTGAGAAGCAGAAGAACGTTGAAGGGGCGGAGGAATGTAAAGCAAAGAGTACTCCATGTGGTTTTGACCTGAATGCGACCTCGGTGTGCAAAAGCGGAGACGGCGCGTTGCTCCGAGAGGCCCTGTAGCTCGCGCTGTCTCTCCATGGCCATGCGCCTGACGACGTCGGCGCGCGCCTGCCGGCCGCGGAGCCTGGGCGCGTCGTCGGTGGCGTTGGGCCTGTGGTCCTCCGCATACCCCTGGCTGGCCATGCGGACGCGCTCCCGCACGGAGCGCACCCGCTGGCGCTCGGTCTCGCCCATCCACTCCTCGGCCCGATGCCTCGACGACGCGCCCTCGCCGGCACCGCGGGGCGAGGCCGTCCACTCCCTCGCGATCCGCCTGACGAACGCGCGCTCCGGCGATCGCGCACGCCGTCGGCCTACGTCGTCATCCGCGGCGCGGAGGAAGGAGGCGTCGAGCATGGACACGGCGTGGAGGCGCGCGAGCGCGAGGAGCTCGGACTCGCGGTCCCGGCGGTCGAGGTCGAGCGTGGAGAGCACCATGTGCTCGCACGCCTGGCGGCGCCGCGCGGCCCAGTGCGCGATGATCCTGGACGCCGCGGCGGCGGACGTCTCTCCGGCGCACGCCCGGTGGTTCTTGGCGTGGACATCTTCGTCAACGGCAAAAGCGCTCGACGCGCTGCCGGAACGAGTTCGAGTAATTGTTGAGCGTTGCATGCCAGTAGCTAGCTAGTGTACGTCGCTGTCAGTCTTTGATCAGGGCGGGAGTGAGAGGGAAGGGTATAAGTAGAGACGGAGGAGAGGCGGGAGCATTGGGCTTGGTCCTTGGTGGCGGGAGAGCAGAGGAGGAGGAGGAGGAGGACTTTGTTTGCGGCGCACGAGAACGAGAGGATGGAAGTGTCAAGTGGGGATTGGCCAACAAGCACTGCGTCCGAAACGAATGCCGAGGCGGGGGGAAGAAGAGAACTGAAGGAGAAGAAAGGGCCTCTCGGTACAGCTCCCAGTTTTTGATTGTTTAGATTTATTTTTTATTGTTTTGTGAAATAATTTTGTAACTAAAAGTAATTATTTTTAATTCTTTAAAATAAACGTCTATAATCAGAACAGAGAATTACTTCATAGAATCAGGAGAAGCTATATTTTTTTAGCTCCCAGTTCTTTAGTTCATTTTAAATAATCACTTCACAGAATCAAATAAGAATCACTTCTCTTGAAAAATAGTGTTTGATAGAGCTTCTTAGATGACTGAGAATTAGAAGCTGAGAGCTCTGCCAAAAGGCACGAAGAATGATACACCTGCTGATGGGTGGCTGATGACCAAACTCCTGATACAGCAGTCGGCATGGCAGTCAGAAGTGCTCGATGTCTTACCGTTAAATGCTCTACACTTCAAGTTCAAGCAAACATGCTCGATGTCTTACTGTTAAACGCTCTGCACTTCAAGTTCAAGCAAACAGCTAAGGCTCTGAAGGCTTGAGTAAAACCTTATTTAGCGATGCACGTATGCTGCTTCACGTTGCAAATGAAGTTGTTCTTCGACTAGATATTGCTCAGGACACCACGTTGCTTTCAGATAAAGAACAAAAGTTTAAAAGGGAGGATTCTAGGCCTCGCTGCGATCGAACGGTCCCAGAGACGCCAGAGCTCCCGGATCACATGGCTCAAAGAATGCATGTATGAAGTACTTTCATCTCAAAGCGAATGCCCGCCGCCGAAAGAACTATATACCGTTCCTTATGAGAGATGACTCCTCGGTGGCCTGGTCGCACTCAGAAAAGGAGACAGTGATCGAAGAGTTTTTTCAGTCGATCATAGCTACTAAGCACACAAGAAGCAGAGTGTTTGCCTGAGAGAACGTCGAGCTACGCCAACTGCATCATGCTGGCATGGACTTACCCTTCACCGAAGCACAAGTCTAGAACGCCATCTGTCCGTCGCCGCCAGAGAAGGCCCCCTGCCCAAATGAATTTAATGGTACCTTCTACAAAGCTTGTTGAAACATCATCAAACATGACATAATGGCAGGCTTCCAATGTCTGTATCTACTGAACGCGGGGCCGCTCCCAAAGTTGAATTCAGCCAACCTGATCTTACTGCTGAACAAAGAGCTAGCCGAGTCTGCAGCTGACTTTCGACCAATTAGTCTCATCCATTCTTTTGCTCAACTCTTCACCAAGGTCCTGACTTTGATCTCCTCATATGGATGACCTGATATCAATATCCATATCAAATTCACAGAGCGCTTTTATAAAAAAAAAGTTGTATTCAACACAATTTTCTCTATGTTAGGAACTTGTCGAGAGCTTATCACCGCAACAATACCCCAGCCTTTCTGTTGAAGCTCGACATTTTGAAGGCCTTCGACTTGATCTCCTGAGAATATTTGTTGGACATGCTCCCTGCACGCTGGCAGAACTGGATCGCCCTCCTCCTCAACAGTTTATCTACTTCTGTTCAACTCAATGGAGCTGCAGGCCCTTTGATTCGCCATGAGAGAGGTTTGCGGCAGGGTGATCCGCTCTCGTCATGTCTCTTCCTCTCGGTGATTGACACACTACAAGAGCTCTTCCGACAGGCAACAGAAGCGGGACTGCTTACTCCCCTTCGGGGCTGTAACGCTTGTCTTCGCCTCTCCTTTTACGCGAATGACGCAACTATCTTCATAAACCCGACACGCAAAGATGTGGACAACACCATGGACATCATAAAGGCGTTTGGAGATGCCACTGTTTTACATGTCAATGAAGTGAAGAGTTCGGTGGCGCCGATCCGCTGTGGCAATATCAATCTCGATGAAGTTCTGCTGAATTTCCATGGGCAGCACAGCTCCTTTCCGCAAACCTACCTTGGCTTGCCGCTGACACTCGGACGGCTACACTTGGTGCACTACAGTCGATACAGCACAAGGCGATGTCCAGGCTCTCAGGATGGCACGAGAAACTACTCAGCCTTAGTGGACGCCGTGTCTTGGTAAGCTCGGTGTCGAGTTCCTTGCCTACTTATCTCCTCACCGCGCTTCAGCCGCCGAAGAAGTTTTTGAAAGACTTGGACAAGATACGTCGACGCTTTCTCTGAGCCGGAATTCAGCAGCTGCAGGACGGCAAATGCAAAGTAAGCTGGGCCAGAGTCTGCCGCCCGATCAAATGTGGCGGTCTCGGCATTGTGGACTTGGAATGTTTTGGCCGCGCTCCACGGCTGCGTTGGCTTTGGCTGCAATGGACGGCTCCCCATAAGCCCTGGAACGGTATGCCACTTCCTGTCGACTCCACAGACGAAGTGCTGTTCGTGGCGGCGACGGTGGTCACAGTTCACAATTTCAAGCTCGCAAGTTTCTGGAAGTCCATTTGGTTGAACCATTTTTCCCCGGCATCCATGTGTTCCAACCCTTTTCGCCATAGTAGACGGAAGAACCTTACAGTTGCGAAAGCCCTGACTAATGATCTTTGGATTCAAGACATAAGTCACAACCTCACTGTTGAGCTGCACGATCAGTTTGTACAGCTTTGGACGTTGATTGACGCTCTTAACTTAGATATGTCCTCTCTTGAAGAAGATGTGATCCAATGGACGCACACCGCCTCGGGCGTGTACTCGGCGAAGTCAGTATATGAAATGCAATTCCTGGGTGGCACTTCGTCTCTGCTTTCGGATCGAGTCTGGAAGGTTTGGGCTCCCTCTCGCTGCAAGTTCTTTATGTGGTTGCTGCTGCAAAACAGGGTTTGGACGGCGGATCGGCTGCAGTTCTGGCAATGGCCTAACCAGTATTTTTGCTAGCTTTGCTACCGCAACCTGGAGATGGCGCATCATCTTCTAGCTGAATGCCTCTATGTCCAACAGCTTTGGACTGCAACTTCGCTTTGGTTACAACTGCCGTGCTTCAATCCTTTGAACTGGTCTCCCACGTCCGACGCCCTCAAATGGTTTGCAATGCTGACTGACCTTTGGTCACACGTTGAGCTGGGGAGACTCTGTTCTGTGATCATGCTGATTATCTGGTCAATTTGAAAAGAGCGCAACGCCAGGGTTTTTGCGGACAAGCTCCAACCGGTCTCGCGCATTGCCGCGCAGATCAAAGACGAAGCAACTCTCTGGTGCTCAGCAGGAGCTACGAGTCTAGCTAAGGTCGTAGCGCCCCATAGCGAGTAATCAGCTTGTTTTGGTTTTTTCGCAGTCGGCAATGTTTTTGCTAGCTGCCTTGTTTCTTCTGTACATTATATTTTTCTTCTTCTTATAATATAATGCCGGGAATTCCTGGGTCTTTCAGAAAAAAAAAAGATGCAGTAGACTGTATATGATGGCACATTCTTTATCTTGATCCCAGAGTAGAGAGATACAGTATAGTCTGGACTCTGGAGTATTATATGTCTTGAATTGATTTGGAGTTCTTCATTCTTGGAAGAATCAGACATATATAGAGCATACATATCCATATGGGAGTATGTTCTTCTAGGCCGGGCCGGCGTACAAGTTTGACAAATGGTATGCTCTGATTTGTCCGCTTCTCGATACGCACATGATCCAATAATCTCGATCGTCCAGCAACTCTCTATACCGCCGACTACGCACTACAAACTAGCAGTACGATCGATACTAGTACATCCACGCACGGCATGGAATGTTTGCTAACGAATTAGTTTGTTGAATTGGATGAACAGCTAGTTAGCTATAGATGATTAAGGAAAATGCATGGATTCATATCCTTGGACTGATGTTATCATTGGCCGGCCGCCATGCATCGTCGACCTTCCATGCCCACGCTATAGTTCGATCCGCCACGCATGTGTGATGTGTCTCATGGTTTGCCGGCGTCGCCATGTCCACTCCAGTGATCGGTGGCCGGAGCAGCAGGGTAGCCATGTCCGCTGCAGTGATCTGTGCGCTAGCTTCTTAGCCCTAGCCGCCAAATCCACGAGTAGTCTCGAGTGGCTCTTCCTCCTTGTTGCTTAGTAGGAGTACCTCCAATGGCAGATTCCTAGCTATACGGATCGACGACGAACCGTGTGCAGTAATGCGGGCCCATGTACTGTTACGCTCTTCTATCTCTTTCATTGCTACTGTCAGTATCAGCTGGACGACGACCGATCCAGGAAACATCCATGCAATATCAATCTTCGGGGTCCAGCTCTATCTTCCTTGGCGTTTCTCCAGCTTTTGTCCTTTGCCAGTGTAGTTATTCGTCTACTATATATGTGCCATAATAATCTGGGAGGAGTAGTAGCATCCAATGTTGTTTAATTATTTTGTTTATGTAATTATTTATTTCTCTCTCCTGGATCACAGAGATGCACGACGAGCTAGCAGGTTTGGGACGAGAGACGAGCGGGAGGAACGGAAACACTGGACCGGATCGACGGGGGGTGTGGACGGCCGCTGTCCCCCTCTACGCCTTACACACCCTACGATTTCAGGGACACTGCGAGTTCCAAGGGATGGAATAACGCCATTGAAATCCTCTGTTTCAGTGACGCTCGAGGCCAAGCCAACCATTTGTTCACTGTCAACACACCAGAGGCTCGATCTAGAGACAGGAGAAAGTGCAGTTGAGTGATCCAAGAGGCTGCGCTGCAGCTTCAAGATCGAGCTCTTCTAGTTCTGGACCACCATGCACACCAGTGCTATCATTTACAGTGAGTGATACTGTATCTTCCGGGTGATATGGCGGTCTGATCGTGTAGCCAACAAGCAGGCGGACAATATGAATAATCCCCATGCACCTTTTGCACAGCTCCAGTACCGAGTGTTCATCATGCACCCTGTGAGATGTCAATTGCTCACCCGATCACTTCTTAATAAAAGCGATTAGGGTACCACCCACCACCAGGTGCCCTGGACCCTTCTGTTCTCTATGGAGTACTGCTACACATGCAAATGACAGTTGAGAGTTGAGACAACCAGATAATGCTTTAATGAAATACCATCTGAGAGAAAGGGGCACCGGCCCTCTTAACATTGTACACAGCAAACTACAACAAAGTACAGTAGAGCGTAACCACAGCTACTAATTCAGCCTCTTCACTGGCCTCACAAAAAATAACTACAATATTATTGACAGTTAATTAATAATGTTGACTCTGCCTCTTCGAATTTAATTAATCATATAAACGGAGGTTGATCCGAGTAACCGTATGAACAAACAGCGATCACCCTCCCAAACAATTCAGAAAATCGGTTAACATGGGATCATCATAGTGAGGTTCAGTGTGTGGGCCCACATCCCCAAGGGATAGTCACAGGCTCACAGTTCACTGCATCACGGAGACCTTATTGGTGCCTTGGTGCTCATCCTCCAGCACCAGCTAGCAAGTCCAGTGCAAATCACGACTGGTTAAGCCCTTGCTTGTTCTCACATGTTGTACCCTGATATAAATTGTCATACTGTCACAAGAAAAGCTCGTTGAGGACCATCTGCGAAACCACATGTTTTTTTTTTCAGATTATCTGTACCAGCTGGGAGTCCTTTTGACAGAAAGTTTGAAATAGTTTAACCCGAAAATTTGGTGTTCAAATTATCAATCAAAACAGGCCACAACCATGTGCGGTGAGAAAATAAGCTCAGTACCTTGGTTGTCATTCTCATGTTTATAGTAGACAATGGTTCTCCATCACATTAAAACCATCGCCCTTTTTTCGCAGCTTTAAGCTCCATCACTAATCGTTCCCTCTGAGCCTCTACCTCTGCATACTGCAAGCTCATGTTGAGCAACCGTTCCTTCATATCTCTTAGTTCTTCCAGTTGCAATACCCTGTCCGTACTTCCCTCTTTGCCATCTCCATCAGCAGATTGCCCCTCAGGCATAGGACTGTAGACAAAAAGGAAAGGGAATAAGGGATCATCATTTCCTTAGTTAAAGACGGATGAAACATATAGGACTAGTTCTTGTATCCAAATTCAAAAAGAATGGATAACATGCCAAACCAAGAAAATGCACTGTTATTGCAAAACAGTGGCAATTAACTGATTTCAAGATTTCTCTTAGCTTGCTCTATGTAATAGAGTATAACTTAAAAGATGGCATTAAATTCAATCAAGTTTCTCCTTGCGATAAGTACAGCAAATTTTGAGCTAACACATAAGGTCCAACTCCTATGATGGAACAGTTACTCTAAAAACACGCAGCAATGAATAGCAGCTTGCACAACCTTACAGCAGACAGAAATAAAAAAAAAAAAAAAACTCCTACGTGAACTAACATAATCAAATGATGGATCTTTACTTGCATACCACCATTGCACTATGTACCCAACTTCATGGCCTTGCTAAGGTAGACCAATTCCTCCCATTTTACCTCCTAGGAGGTGAAACTTCAATTGAATCTCAGCCGTTGGTTTTTTGAAGAGCAAATTAAGGCTAATTCGAAATTTGGTTTACACCTCAGCTGATAGTTGAACCGAAATTGCCGTCCGCTCGCGATTTATTTCCAAAACTAAACCGAAATGCATTTATTTCCAAAACTAAAGAATTAAGTTTCCTTAACTGTCACATGCACCACTTTCCATAATTTGATGGTTTCCTTCCAATTTAATTATTTATTAATTATTAATTATTTTAGTTTTTTAACCTCTTAGGAGGTAAAAGAACCATTTCCTCCTTGAGATTCGTGTAAATAGACGGCTCACATTCATTTTGGTCTATCGTAGAATTCCACTTATATTGCTGAATGCTGTGCCTTGTAGGATTGCCAAATTTTAATTTTAAAACTTGGTAGCCAAATGTAAATTACTACAAAGAAAAACACAAATTTATGTATGTTGCACATGCCCATGTTTTGATTGATTCTAGTCTGACTTGCTCACCAGACATAACGAAAACAGAGAAGAATAACTACTTGCCATTTATACCATATCTATGCACAGTTAAAATCTGAAATGACAGATATAGGCCTGAAATTAAAGGATACCTCTTTTGTTGAGCCTTGTACATTTTGTTTTCCTCCAAGGCTTCCGCCAGTTTACTTTCCAATGATCGAATTTTTGACTGAAAGGTAGCCTGATTATATCCTCCAGTGTCCTAAAAAAATACAGGCATAAGCAGATAGGAACATCAGCATAGTGATATTGTTTCATCATAACAATAATAATTTGTAAGGCTAACCTGTTCTCCAGTGTTCTCTTCTTTAATGCTAGACATTTGCTCGACTCCCTTCTCCAAAAGTTGAATTCTCCTGGTGAGATCCTCATTTTCCTGCTCGATAGATTGTATTTTCCTCTGGTACTCGCTGTTTGATCTCTTGATTCTACTAAGTTCGTTCTTCAGTTCTGCTTCATGTACATGTGATGCTTCTGAAGCTGATAGGTCACTTTCTAATCTCACAAGCTTTGCCTGCATAGCTATTCTGCTTCGTCTTTCTTCTTCACCATTTTTCGAAGTCTCTTGCATGTCAGTAACCTTGTCTTTTAGCATCGCATTCTGTACTTTTAGTTCTTCACATTCCGCAGTCACCGAACGCAGAAGTTCCTCTAATTTCCCTTTCTCAAACTTGGCCTCGTCAATAGAACCCTGAAGTTTGGAAACTTCATCTTGAAGATTTGTTATTTTCTGGACCTGTAGTTTGAGACCAGATATCTCTTCCAGCATTTCTTGTTTCTCATAGTCACTGGACTTGAGTTTCAATTCTAAGTCATTAGAAGTCTTCCTCAGCAAATTTTCATTGGATTTAGCAGCTTCCATCAACTTCTTCATGTGTTCAGCATCTGCTGTCAACATTTCCTCACTCTGTTTGGAAGCATTAAGGGAATCAACCAGCCCTTTAATTTTATTTTTAGACTCCTTACGGAGGTCTTCCAATTGAGACTCATAATGTCTCAGTTGTGCACTGACATCTTGGATACTGGCCTCAAGTTTAGCCTTGTCTGCTCGCAGAATAGATACCTCTCGAATTGCATCCATAGAGGCATTTTCTCGCTCCTCATGTGTGGAGGAGACTTGTGCAGTGAGGCTCATGACCTCCCTCTCAAGATTCTCTACCTCGAGAGTCTTCTCTGTCTCGATTTTATTTAGCAAGAAATGTGCACGATTTATTCTTTCTTCATGCTCCATGTGTTCCTGGAATATACTCTCCAGTTCTGACAATAAAGATTGCTCTTTCGAAGAAATATCCTTCTGTAGTGAAGAAAGCTTTGCCTCCAGGAATTCCACTGTTTTGCTATAGTCAAAGTTCTTCTTTTTCCACTCATCCAATTCCTGCTCTTTTTGCGTAAGATGACCATGCAATTCCGACTTCTGCTTCTTTAGATCAGCAACGAGATTCTGAAGAGAACTGCACTCTTCAATAAGGCTCTCAACGGTACATTGTAGTTTAGAATTAGATCTTCTCAGCACTTCAGAGTCATCCTGTGTTTCTGACAATTTTCTTTGAGCTTCTTGTTGTTTCTGCATAAACTCAAGCCTTTGAGTTTCCATCTCTGATTGTAGCCACTCTACTTTATCTTTGAGATTGGAGATGAGTGATCTGGAGTCATACATCTGCAGCTCGCTTGATTCCTTTTCATTTGTCAGGTAAGTCAATTGAGCTTCAAGTCCAGATATCCGTTCGGACAAGTCTATATTTTCCTTTTCCAGTTCAGATACATGCAACTCTAGCTCAGCTTTGCAGCTTTCTAGCTCAATTATTTTTTTCTCAAGAACCTTATTGGCTGAAACATGGGAATCTATACTGCTGGAGAGCACAGTGATATCTCGCTGCACTTCCTCCAAGCATTTTGAAGTGATGCTACTTTCTTTACATGACGCGGACAGACGTTCCTCTAGCTGACTTTTCTCTAACTTAATTTCAGAAATAAAGTCTTCCATTTCAGCTTTGGAACGCCGCAGCTGATCGTTTTCCTTCTGTTGCAGTTCAAATTTAGCCTTCAGCACATGTGTCTCAGGTTCGGCATCTTCTAGATATGTACCACCAGATTCGACACCTTCTGGTTCTGTAGTATGCAAACTATCAATCTTCTGTCTCAGCTCAGATAACTCGCGATTTCGTTGTTCCAGATCCTCTTGACTCTTTCGGAACTTTTCTTCTAGCTCGCGGGTTTGCGACCTAAAACTTAGCAGCTTTAATTCAAGATCAGCACACTTCCTCTGTAATTCATCTGCATTAGACCCTGACGCCTCAGCAGAACTGCCATTTTGCAAAATTTCCTTATTCCTTAGTTTCTCCTCCAGTTCATGTACCCGTGATGTAAGCTTTTCGAGTTGCAGCTCACTGTTGTTTGAAATATAAGGAACCTGCCCGTTTGTAAGCCCACTTTCTTTCAGCTTATATATAAGCTCCAAATTTTCATCCGTCAGCTCAGAACAGTCCTTCTCAAGCTCTTGTACCTTAGCTCTTAAGAGTTCATTTTCTTTCTCCAATTCAAGATATTCAGCATTGGAGCCTGCATGTTCAACGTTGAGTGCACGGTTCAATTTCTCCCTCAGCATTGTGATTTCATCCTCTTTCATTGACAGTTTCCTGGCCCATTTTGTGTTTTCTTTGTCTACAGATTTATTTTCAGGATTAGCTGACACCTTGACCTTAGAAATCTTAGATATTTCTATTCTTTGTTCTTCTATGGTCTCTTCCAGTTCCTGAAGAATAGAGACCAACTCTATATTTGCATCTTGAGTTTTATTAAGTTGTACGGTTAAGTTTACATTTGATTCTTTCAGAAACTTAACCTCATCTTCTAGTTCCTTCTGCAGGTCAACCCAGCCCCCACGTTTAGGTGTTGCTGTAATTGCTTGTCGTGGGGTTACATCATGTGTGGATGACTTAAGTTCTTCTATTTCCAGCCTACAGGAATCACGTTCAGCTTGTGCAGCAGATAGTTCAACTTCTAGCTCGGTTTGTTGCTTTGATTTGTCAGCACACTCCTTCTTCAGCATCTCTAGCTCAGCCTTCAATTTGCGAGAATGTCGTTCCCACATTTTTGCCTCATCACGGAGTTCCTCAATCGTTTCTTCAGCAGCTTCAAGAAGATCTTTAGATGAGTCAGATGTCCCAATTGACAAATGAGAAAGGCCATTTGCAAATGCTTTTGGAGTATTCCCTTGCACAATATTTGGACCTGAGGCTCGAGAACTGAAAGATGAATTGTTGGATCTAAATCCATCATCACCACGGCCAGCACTGACATAACTAGAGTGGGAACTCGCGGAATCCTGCCTTCCCACATATACCCCACCATTAGAGTTGTCTCTAGGAGAGAAGTTTGTTCTATCCACAGTGCTATCTCCAGAATTAGAACTTCGGTGGGATCCTGATGCTGAGAAACTCATGTCCTGAAGAGAAAGTGAGAAGGCCCAAGAAACCAGCATGAAAACAACCCTAACAGGGCATGACATATAACCAAAGAAATAGGCACTTGGTGATTGTGAATGTGTAGTAAGAATATGCAGTATCTATGTTCATGGAGCTTGCTAGTGTTCCCATGCAAAAACATTTTTTTACTACTTAAAAAGCTTTGTTTAGTGGTCGACCTGAAGGGTCCCCTGTGAATCAACATTTACAAGGAGAAAACTATTAAGAGGATGGGGTCATCTTTCCGAGTAGCTGTCCTGACACCTCTGTGTCTTCAGAGACTTAGTGGCCTGCTGAATGGTAACGAATTTTATATGGTGTTTCAAGATTAATGAATAGGTCATTAGGTAGAGTTTAGAATGTGGTGGCTTAAATGAAATATTCGAACAGCTAGTTATTAATAAAAAAAATTAAAGATTTTGGGGCAATAACCAAAAGTAAAGGAAAGAGGGAAAGTGTTCAACAGTGGCATACCCTGTTTCCAGGTTCATCTCGATAAGATCCACCCAACTGATTTTCTGATGAAGAATGAGTACCCCTGATGAATGTGCTATCAGACGCATCTGACCTGCTGTCCACGTCATCATTGGTTGGAGTTGGACTGCGGTCTTCGAGACGGGGAGGCATGTCTCTCAATGATCTCACACCGCTGCATCGAAATGGGAGAGATTTGATATTTAAGAATAAACAAAAACTGAATAAACTATTGAAAGAATGAAGCTTCAACTTAGCTACCTCAGCTTAGACTTTGTGCCAAGACATTGAACCTTAAGCTGCAAAGGAAGGGAAAAAGGAAACATCAACTCGTGCGGCAAGCATACCATGGGACTTTCCACTGCTTCAGAAGCATATGAAGCAGGTATCTATGTGACGGTAGATCACAAGAAGTGAGTCATACCTAACAACAGCGTGAAGAAGATAATGGCATTCTACTGGGTGTGCAGATCATGAAGCAAATGCACAGATATTACTTACTAAAAAGGAAAAGGTATAAGTAACTCAACTTACCTGTAAAACTGTTCCAGCGTTGCATCTCTTGAGTGGCATAGAGATAGCGGTTGGATCCACCAAATTCAAAAAGTTAGACAGATTTAGGAAAATCTCCCCGAGGATACCAGTTTTTGTTGATCCCTGCAACACCAGATTCGTAATAGCATTCTCAGTAACAGGAACAGGCATGACTGGTTCATGGAGTATGGATGGAGACTGAAACAGAAACTATCACTGTCAAAAGATAGTTAAGCTGGTAATTAGCCATACCACAGAAACAACAATTTTGTAGTGGCACTCTTCAAATTGTTTTGAGACTTCATCTTTGGAAAACCATATGGGTTCCATTATTGTATCCGGCCATTGGCAGATACCACTTCGAGAAGCTGCTTTACTGGACTTTGCAATTGTTTTGCCATTATCTACAGAGATTATTGAGAGGAAGAGCCTGTCTGTTACTGCAGGGACCTGTCAGGAATCAATGACACTAAGTTGTTAACTCCTTGTTAGGAACACAGAAAGTAGACAAATTTTGCTACTCGTGGGGTTGTTAGTAATTGGACTGGGCGGTACTCCACAGCCGGAGGAATTGAATCCCGAAAGCAGGCAGCTTTAAAGCATGAAGTAGCACAAGTTTTGATGAAGCGAGGTGGAGAGGAAGGCGAGGGGGGGACCTGGACGGCGCGGAAGTTGGAGAAGCTGAAGTCGTAGCGCTCGCCGGGGCGGCCCGAGGCGCGGTGGCGATGCAGCTTGAACATCGCCGTCGTTGCTTGTCCGGCGGCGGCGGCGGCGCCGGAATCTGCAGCGTAGTCCTCTTGAGGTTGGTGGGGAGGGCGTCAAGGGGAACGACGCCGATGTGCTGTTGGCGGCGAGGCCCTCCGCCGTACAGGGCAAATCATTGCAGCAAAAGGGAAGGAGGAATCTTAGGAAGCGGAGAAGCAGGCTTCCTCTTCCATAGTCGTCGCCTCTATTTCTTGCTGCTGCTCCTGCTCTGCTCCTGAATTAATTAATTAATTAATTAATTAAGCAGTACAGGAAAGAATTAATAAACAGGAGGTTGCAGATCGGGCGCGCGACACCATTTGTCCACACCATTTGCTCCGGCTGCAGCATGACGCCACCCGTTGTCCTTGGCTGCTTTCTGTGGCTCATCGTCGTCTTCCTCCTCCGTCACTCTTCACTTTTTACTGCCTCTCTCCACTCCTACTGCCTCCTGGTACAGTAATTAGTTAACTCCACTCCATTGCTGGTGTGTCCATCCGGTTAAGAGATGAGGAAAGGAGAATTTTTTTTTCTTAAACATACTACTCCTAAATGATCTGAAAAGGCAGCTGCTGAGTTGCCTCCACATGCACGTGGATCGTTGTGCCGTCGGCGTCACCCAACCAACACACCTCAATAATTCTAGTAATTCCTCAAAGAAAAGGAAAGGAAAAGAAAGCCCCTTTTTGTTGATTTCCTTTTGGTTATCATCGGCTCCTGCTGCGTTTGTAATGGAGGATTTTAGGAGGAATTTCAAAGGAATTTGGTTCCTCTATTTTGATGATGTCATGTAGTGTTTGGAATGGAGGAATTGAATTTTCTTTTCCTTTGGAAAGGCTTGGTTTCCTACATAAAATGGAGGAAAGAAAACATCCACTCCAAGCTGTTGGAAATTTTCCTACGGATGATAGAGCAGCTAACCACATTGGTAATCACATTTTGGTGCCGAACTCCGATTCCATAGCCTGTGATTCGCTCGAATAAAACAAGGACCGATGCTCACAATAAGCTGATAACGGTTGTATGCTAATCAAGCTTTGCTCTTACACTGTATAGTTATAGGTAATCTAATGTTATTAATTTTATTTATATGCATTAAATAATAGTAATATAGTTTTAAAAATTTTATTTTAGTTGCACTAATATTTTTGAGTAAATTTTACAAAACTACAACTAGTTTGTCAAAACTATCACAAAACTATATATTTAACGCATAGTTTCACAAAATAATAAATTTAGTGCACTTATGTATCACAAAACTATAGATTTAAATAAGTATATCATAAAACTACATATTTTGTAAGTGATATTTCACAAAACTACAAATTTTATAACTCTTTAAATCTGTAGTTTTGTGATACAATTTTTTAAATATGTAGTTTTGTGATATATGAATGCACTAAATCTATAGTTTTATGAAAAACTTTTTTAAATATATAATTTTGTGGTAGTTTTGACAAACTACCTGTAGTTTTGTGAAATTTACCAATATTTTTATTTCTGTATCTTCACTCTGGCATTCCAAACCCTATAGTTTTTTTCATTACTCTGTTTTTTATTCTCACAGTTTTCTCATTTTTCTCATTATTCTTGTACTACAAACAAAGTTTGGGCCTTCCCTCCTTCCCCAAACGAGCCCTGAGCCCACTAGGTTGGCCCAACTCCATCAATTTGTCCGTTCGTTCTATTTTATGCATGCTCATGCCATAACCAAAACCAAGTAAGGGTAGTAATAAACTAATAATGGCGCCATTTTGACGTCACAAGATGAAAAGGCCAAATGGTTTTCATTCCACAGAGGAAAACATGTGGAAACGACGGAATTGAAGGAACACATCTATTAATCTGCAAATGTAGATCCAAAAAGGCCTAGGTATGATCCATCGCATCATCTTTCATCGATCACCTTTGTTAATTTGGATGCACCGTTGTTGAACGGAACCACCTGAATGATTTTGTCGACTACAAATTACTCCCCCTCCGATTTTCGCTCGATTGACGGCCCAACAAATAACCTACAGTACCTTTGTAGTATAATACAGTAATTTGTAAGGTATTTGATCATCAGGAGGCCAGAGAAATTAAAAGGCGCATTTTGTGTCGGCGAACACTATTAAAATGCACTTTAGAAGAGCTAATCCGATCCATCCATGGAAACAACATGTTTGATGAACGTATATAGCAAGCACTATATATATGTAGGCTACCTTTAGAGAACATTAATTTTAAGGCCACAAGAGAAAAGTTGTGCGTCCCTAGCTAGTAGCAAAAACTGTGTGGATCAGAGCGACTGGATCAAACGGTTGTACTCAGCTAGCCTCATGTTCGTTTTACGACATTATGATCAGTATGCTGATTATTCTCCGGTATAGTTAGCCATGATACGTTCAATCAAGTCGAGAGAGATCTGTTTTGTCGTTCATCTTTCTGACTTCTGACAATGTAAGCTCTACACATTGTTCTAGAAAAGCAAAACTGTACTACCTCCGTCTGAAAATGTAAGCATTTGTGGCTTTGATCAAAATCAATCTTCTTCAATTTGACTAATAACATCTAGAAATTTTATTAAAAAAATTATATTAAAAATTACATTATATGAAAGTTTATTTCATGATAAATCTAGTTATATAATTTGTATGCAATAAAACTTCATAAATTCTTCGTTATCGAAGAAGATTGGCTTTGATCTAAACTAAAAATGCTTACATGTTGGGACAGATGGAGTATCCAAGACCACAGTAGGACAAGAATTTTAGTTGAAAAATGAACTAGAGTTGTTGTTCTAACGACAGCAGTTTTAACAAATTGAATGTGTGATGCATTGAAGAAATCGGATGGTGTTGGAAGAAAATATCATAGCTAGTCTTGTGTTGCCAAATTAAGAAGATTCGTTCCCTTGGTTTGCAACTTGATATGCAGATATTTCTTCCGATGCACTCTACCCAAGCGCCTTTTCTGCGTGTGGAATTGCTTTCCCTAATTAACAGAGTATTTAAGAGCGCAATTTGGTAGTAAACTTTTGACAGCAACCATACTTTTGTACTCAATCTGACCTGCCACCTAGGCAACTTGCACTAACATCAGTCCATGTTGCAATGGCGAAAGCGAGTTGCTGTCGACGAAATTGCTCGAACCCTTCACCAGTTGCACCGCTTTGTTGTGGGTTAATAATATTTACTAGTAGTTAATAAGCGAATATTAATTGCACTTGATTAGAAAGCTAAGCGCACTTATCTAGCTAGTTATGAAATATTGGAGCAGGTGCGTTTATGATGTTGATGGGTGTTTATAATTAATCAACATCAGCTTTTCGATCAAAAGGCCACTTAGCTAGAAATGGAAGAGCGCGCTAGCGCTTTTGGGTTTGAGACTGATATGAAACGATATGAAATATTGAAATTTACCATTAATTAATTGAGCAAGGCATAAGGCCATAAGGGTGCAGGATCGATGGATCGACACATCAGTCTAGTTTTATGTACATGCTGCCGGCCAATCGCCGCCAAGTACCGGCGTATGTATAGAATCATTGGTATTAACGTAGCAATATATCTAACTAAAACTGGCGAAAGGTTGAAGCTTATTGCTACCTAAAGTAAGCAAGCTTATTTGTTTAAAACAATATATAGCCCCAGCAGAAATAGTGCGTAAGACGAAAGTGGCAGTGTGAAAGTGGTGTTCATTTGTTTATATATCGAGCCTAACTGCTCCATCCATTAATTATCTAATCACGTTACTGACTGCTACAATACTAGTATACTGTGATAGGGAGAGTGATCAAGCTCGACCGACCTCTGATCGAACAAGAAAGCAGCCGTCAGAAGCATCTCACTGGCCAGGCCAGTCCCATTCCCAGCCGCTGTCCAAACGCAACTGCATCGGTTAGCGAGTGACGCCATGAACATCTTACTTTACATTACCCTTGCCATAATAACGTGTGTGATGCCATTCTGCTAATTTGTTTAGCTAGGCCTTGCTGACTGGCCCGCCAATAAGCCTAACCCTACATGCATGACGGCTTCGTTCCCGCGCCCATTCATGTACTGCTATTTATAGCCGCCATCGTCGAGAGAAGGCCCGCGCCCTCGCCCTGTCAGCTGCAACCTCAAAGCTCGCTGGCTTGGGAAGCCAAGCTTGAGAGTCCATCGATCCCTTGCTAATTGCCAAGCTAATTAAGACCAGCAGCAGGCACCAATTACGATGGCTCTGGCTTCTGTGTCCAAGGTTATCCTGGGCTCCGTCGCCTTCGGGGTGTTCTGGGTCCTGGCGGTGTTCCCTTCGGTGCCCTTCATGCCCATCGGCCGGACGGCGGGAGCTCTCCTCAGCGCCGTGCTCATGATCATCTTCCACGTCATCAGCCCCGACGACGCCTACGCCTCCGTGGACCTCCCCATCCTGGGCCTGCTCTTCGCCACCATGGTGGTCGGCGGCTACCTCAAGAACGCCGGCATGTTCAAGCACCTGGGCACGCTGCTCGCGTGGCGCAGCCAGGGCGGCCGCGACCTGCTCTGCCGCGTCTGCATCGTCACGGCGCTCGCCAGCGCGCTCTTCACCAACGACACCTGCTGCGTCGTGCTCACCGAGTTCGTCCTGGAGCTCGCCGCGGAGCGCAACCTCCCCGCCAAGCCCTTCCTGCTGGCGCTCGCGTCCAGCGCCAACATCGGCTCCAGCGCCACGCCCATCGGCAACCCGCAGAACCTCGTCATAGCGTTCAACAGCAAGATCCCCTTCCCCAAGTTCCTCCTCGGCATCCTGCCCGCCATGCTCGCCGGCATGGCCGTCAACATGGTCATCCTGCTCTGCATGTACTGGAAGGAGCTCGAGGGTAAGAGCAGCCCAGCTGACCTCATCATGGATAATAATGGCAAGCAGACGGAGGCCGTCGAAGAGGGCCGAGTGGTGGTGGTGTCTTCCGCGACGCCATCCCCGCTCAAGAGCCCGAAGCTAATAACGAACAACGGGGACTGCGATCAGTCGCCGTCGATGATGACGGAGAACATCTCGACCAAGCACCCCTGGTTCATGCAGTGCACGGAAAAGCGCAGGAAGCTCTTCCTCAAGAGCTTCGCGTACGTGGTCACCATCGGCATGGTGGTGGCGTACATGGTGGGTCTCAACATGTCGTGGACGGCCATCACCACCGCCATTGCCCTGGTGGTGGTCGACTTCCGCGACGCCGAGCCGTGCCTGGACAAGGTGTCCTACTCGCTGCTGGTCTTCTTCTCGGGCATGTTCATCACGGTCAGCGGCTTCAACAAGACGGGGCTCCCGGGGGCCATCTGGAACTTCATGGCGCCGTACTCCAAGGTCAACAGCGTCGGCGGCATCTCCGTCCTCTCCATCATCATCCTCCTCCTCTCCAACCTCGCATCTAACGTCCCGACAGGTATGCACGTCGGCATGGATGATTGTCTCGTATCCCGTATACTACTCCTATATGCAAGGCAAGAAGTGCGCGTGCCATTATCTATCAGAGTAGAATTTAATATATTGCTAATCAAAAAAGAACTGCTAAAGTTACACCAAAGCTGCTGCTGCTGCGACGTCTCCGTTCTTTATACAACCACTAGAATCTTATTAACTATAAACTTTAGCTTGCTACCTAGAAGATGGCACTCATGTATCAATGACAAAAGAAGATCATAAATTTGTCATAGGTACTAGTGCATATATACTCTAATCTTTGAGAAGTGATCACTTGGTTTTTACAAAAAAAATAACAAAACAAATATGCAGTGCTTCTGATGGGCGGGGAGGTGGCCTCAGCTGCGGCGCTCATCTCTCCGGCGGCCGTGATCAAGTCATGGCTGCTGCTGGCGTGGGTGAGCACGGTGGCCGGCAACCTGTCGCTGCTGGGGTCGGCAGCGAACCTGATCGTGTGCGAGCAGGCACGCCGGGCGCCGCGCAACGCATACGACCTCACCTTCTGGAACCACGTCGTCTTCGGCGTACCCTCCACGCTCATCGTCACCGCCGTCGGCATCCCTCTCATCGGAAAGATCAACATCTAGCCTGGCCATATCCACGATTGATGCAGGCGTACCGGCAATCTTGCTCTTGCATGCTTGAAACTGGAAGACCACAACCTAAAGTGTCAGAGTTCGGTGCGAGTATAATTGTACCGTATGTACAATGCTTTTGTTAATTTCATCAGTATGCCGTGTATTTGTGTCAAAGAAATCACTCAAGTCGCTCCAAGTCTATTTAGTTGTTATTGTGGAGTGACAACGAAGATGATGATCGATTGATGATGCAGCAAGCAGTTAAATTTAAAGTGTACTGATAGTAGCAAGGGAAAAAAAAGAAGAAGACAGTGTTCTAAGCAGTGCACTGTCTGCATCTTGAAGAATTATTAACACACATGTAGTTGTCAGCTAGCATCTGTTCCTTATTGGTTGGGCTAATCTGTCAGCGACCTCCTCGTTACTCCATTCATTAAAGGTGGAAAAAGTATAAAACAGTCCATAACATTATTAATTGCTATCTCGATACCTAACCAAGATGGAAGCAGAGGTGAGTAATCAATGCATATTGCTTTCAAGTCATACACGATCAAATAGCAGCTTATGAGAGACGATACGATATCAGATTGTAATGCACAGTCATGCCTAGCTACCAGCTGATCTAGCTAATTATGCAAGGACAATTATCGACTGGCTGGTTATATACGTAAAAAAGATTAACGGTATAACCCAAAATGTGAATAACCAGACGAAATGGGACTTGTATTTGACAGATACATGACAAACTTTATTATTAGTGTCCTTTGACTGCTGAACCTCTAATGGTAGCCGGTTAGAAATGTCTTGTTATGTCATAGTCTCTGTTTCAGTTAACTCTTACATCTTCTTTTCCGCTAAAAGAATTCCAAAATACTAATAGGTTTAGAGCACATGAGAAAATATCTCCTGAGCATATGCTTCTCAATGGCATTACTGTAAGGACAAAGCTCAATGAAAAGCGACACTTAATTAAGAACAATTCTTGACACGAAATTCCTAACCAATCCAGTCACTTTCTCCTATATATCTTGATATATTCGTAACTACCCCCTTCTATAATTCATACGATGATGCAAACAATGCTCCTTTCTGCTCCAATGGCCATCCGACAACACATTTTAAATTCAAGCTATACTTTAAGGATGATGCACACAACCTTACGACAAACAGGCCTCCTGCGTCCGACAACACATTTCTTCATTGCTTAAATATTTGCATGGTACCTTTAAGCTCTCATGACATTTTAAAGATGATGTGGCAGTGGCCTTCTGAATCGGAGAACACATTTTATGAATGGACAGATATTTGCATAACAGTACTAGCAATGATGACGACGGAAACTCACCTGCTAATGACTTCAGGAGACATCTAACAGCACCACCATAAAAATACTGAACCATGCATGCAGCCAACGGTGCATGAATTGCATACCAGGCCTCGGAGCTAGCTATAGGTCATGAATGAGCCACACAACTGTCACAATGAAGACTAAGTTAACTCAAAATCTACCAAGATAAGATATCTACAAGCGTCACTCGACAGCTGAAAGTATCCATAATGGGCTCAAAGATTGCGCAACCATCCTAATAGTGGATCCAGTTATCCGAGCGATAATTCAGAGGTCAATGAAACAGCATCTATTAAATTTATATAATTCTATTTCCCAAGCATTTTACAGGAGATCATCAGATACTTTGATTTACAGGTGATGATTAGTAGCTCTACCCACTTCCTCGTCTCCAAGTTTCATGACCGCAAAGGAAATAGTTCGGTGCTCGGGAGCTGAATAAACAGTTGGCAACAGCACGCATGTGAAGAGAAATTGAAAATTATGGTGTGGCAGTGCCGTGTTACATAAGATGATAATTTCCTGGAGCAACCAAATATTCAACGGTTGAGATAATAATATTGTTGGCTTCATAAAACAAAAGGGAGCTGGTTAGATACATGGCATTGTCAGGGAATGAAAAGTTAATTACTGCTACCCCCGAGTATATAGTCGCTGCCTATGCATTCGAACAGCAGCATAGCCACTTGCAGAGGTCGAATCGATGTAAACCACAAAAAATGGCAGAGGAATCTATCAGTTATTAATTAATGGGGCGAGGGGTGGAGACGCACATGTCACATGGTGCGAGGAGGACGGAGGCGGAGGCCTCGCAGCCTCTTCTCGGTGATCCTCGCGTCCTCCGCTGCGCCGAGCAGCCGCAGCATCTCCTTCTCGTCCACCGTCTCCATCTCCTGCATTACAATGGGATCACCGCCGGCGACAACATCACAATCACATCGCGCGGCGCTAGCCGACGCAGGAACCGACCAGACTAAGCGAAGGGGTGAAGCCTTAGGTAGGGAGGCAGGCAGAGCGCAGGGTACTTACCAGCTCCGTCATGGCCGTGCTTGCCCTCCGGCGACGCCACCCGATCATTCCCCGGCGGCGGCGGCTCCTTCCTGCGGCGACGGAGCAAAGGGGGCCCAAACAATCTGTAACTAAACGGAGAAAATGAAGGCCCAGCCCACAGTCCCATTCCTTCCTTCCCAACCAAAAGGAAAGGGAATGGAATGGAATGGGCCCACGAGGCCCGAGCGCCAAATTGGAGTGCCAGATAGATAAGGTCCAGGACCAGGAGACGGCGACGGAGAGGCAGAAGAGAAACTCCAGTCTCCACCAACCCGAAGAACACGCGCACCTTTCCTCGACGCCGGCGCCGGAGCCGAACCCTCGCCGCCGCGCCCCCCCCCCCCTCCTCCCCCCCACTCCCCGTAGCGGGCTTCCCTCTTTTCCCTTCGCGCCGCCCTTCAGAGGAGGTACGCCGCGCAATTATCTCGTCCTGCGTTCGTGTCTGGTCGCGTCGGGGTTAGGGTTTTCGGTGTCTGGGTGGGCTTATTCGATTGGTATGACTCGCAATCAGCCGAGGTTTTGCCCCCGCCGTTCGACCACTGTTAGGGGTTTTACCCTATTTCCCCACTCAGGGCTGTGATTGTGTGCCCTTTCGCCGAAGCAGAACAGCGCCCGTTGCTGACAGGTGGGGTGAGGTTATCAGGGTTCAGGTTACCCAAAAACTATTCCTGCCGATTAGGGTACAGGAATTATGTTCTTCTTTACCTGTTTCTTGGGAGTTTCTTTTCTTTTTCTTTTTTGAACCGAACCTTGAGAGTTTCTCGTGGTCCGTATCATCTGTCGTGGTAGAGGGCGGAAGGATAGTTCACCCCTCTTTTATATTAAGTAATTTGAAACAATGCCATTTTCATACGAATGAGTGACTGTTGTTACCGATATGTTAAATAGTGTTGTTCAAATCAATATATATTCTGTTCATCCAGTCCAGTTGCATATATGTGTTGTTCTTTGATTGAAAAGAAAACATAGCATTCATTTCAGACTCTGTTTTGTTATGTTATTCAGGTGCTCACTTACTTGCTGGATATTCAAGTGCCTGCTACACCCTGGACAGAGCATTCTTTTATCTTTTATTTGGCAGCAATGTCAGAGAGCGAGTTAGCAGTAATAAAACCAGAGGTATGCTCCCTGTGCACATCTGAACTGCAACCTTGTTTTGCTGTTATCTTTAGACAAAGAACTACTTTCCTATCTTGAATGGTTCATTTCAACTTATATTGGACTTGTTGGTAAATTGAAATTCCAACAGGCATTGAAAACTTATATTTGGCTTCAATGCGTTGATGGATCCATTCAACAAGTGGAAGAGGAGGTTGCAATATTCTGTCCTATGATATGTCGTGAAATGATGAAAAATGGCACTGGGTCATCTAAAAACCATGCCATTGCTCTCCCAGAAAGGGTCAATCCCTCAAGTCTGAGTTTGATTCTGGACTATTGTCGGTTTCATCAGGTCCCTGGCCGCTCAAACAAGGTCTGCTGCACTTTAGGATCACTTGTATTTCTTTTCTTCTTTTTTAACGCTTGTCCAAATTCACATGTCTTAGTAGTATTTTTTTTTTTTCAATTTTGTAGGAGCGGAAGTCATTTGATGAAAAGTTTGTTAGGATAGAAACAGAAAGACTGTGTGAGTTGACTTCTGCAGCCGACGGCCTGCAGTTAAAGCCACTTGTTGACCTTACCAGTCGAGCACTTGCTCGAATCATTGAAGGAAAGACTCCTGAGGAAATTCGTGATATTTTCCATTTACCAGATGACTTGACAGAGGTAAGGGTGCCACTTGTAGTTTTAGACATCCACACATTCAATACTTATTATCAACACTTACGTGCACCCAGGAAGAGAAATTGGAGCCCTTAAAAAATATAAATGATGATCCTAGGATCCGCTTGTTGAACCGACTGTATGCGAAGAAGCGGAAAGAACTCCAGGAGCGACAGAAATTAAAGGTAATATGTTTGATTCTGTTCATTTTGTTCAATGAAATTCTACCGATTCCAGTCATCTACGTTGTTTATGGATTGTGTTAGCTTCTGATGTTCACCATATTTCAGGATGTTCAAGTAGAAGAGGAGCAAAAGGATGAGAGGTCTTTGGATGAGTTACTGTGTTTTATAAATGGAGATGGAGGTATAATTACAGTGAGTTATATAACTTGTGTTATTCCAGTCACCGCTTGAGGTTTCACCACTAAATGATGTGTTGTTGCTTAAAACCGTTGTTATGGATATGTTTTTATCTGCATTGCGTGCCCTTGATAACTTCCTTTTAGTTATGCAATGTTGCTCCCGCTTATATGTTTTTATATTATAGTTTCTCTGATTATTTGTGAGTTTAGATTAAATGAACATATATATCTTGGAAGTTAATAGAACATTATATCTCATCACAAGCTATTGTAGCATCTTCTTTGTCGAATATTTGTGAGTTTCTCTCATTGTTTGTAGTCTTTAGTTGGGTACACATGAAAGCTCTTGTTTTGTTCAACTTTATGTTGATTAGCTATTATCCTGGTTCATTTGAACACTACTTCAGATTAGTTAAACAGTTGTCCACAAGGCTGCAAAAAACATAGCACAAAATTTTCTCCATGAATTCATTTTTTGTATATTTTATAAATATATGTGTAGGTTTAATGCAACTGTTTAATAGGTTCTCAATGTGGGAAAGGTGCTAAGGGTAAGAAAAAGAACAAAAGAAGGAAGGATCAAGCTAAGAACCTCCCAAAATCTAACCCAGAACCTGTAAATAAGGTTAGTTTTCCAAACTTTTTTGCTGTTACATATTCTATTTAGAATCATATATTATTTACATTATCTGTGGGCATTTAGGAGGGAGCCGCCTGTATTGTTCCCTTTAAGGCGGATAATGGTAAAATTTCTAGGCCTCCTGGCCAAAGTCCAACCACGCAAGATGATGTTGGGTATCCCTTTGAAGATGCTGACCTTGATGATGGACTTGACCCTGCTATGAAAGAAGAGCTTGATAGGTGAGGATATAATATAGTCTATGCAGATTCTTGTCTTTGTTTTGGTTTTGTGATGTGAGTCGGATGTGACTGATGTTGACTCATTCTATCCTTCATACTGTTACAAGATTATGTTTCATGCCTAATAGTCTTTATCCAGTTGAAAAATAGGTATTATTCCTGAATATGCACATCTTTAAATGATCATATACTGGTATGGCGAGAATATAATTTGATTGGTATTGAAAATTGGGAAAATATTACTGTAACTTGTGAAACAAAATTTCAGCTAGCACTTGGAGTTTCTGGTTGTGTCTACCATTTTGTCCAGGCTGTGTTCAGAAAGTTTTTAGAGGTTTACCATTTACATGCCTGGTGTAGTGCTCTATTAGAAATAATG
>BCLG01004836.1:0-32498 GCA_001602295.1 Zoysia matrella | reverse complement strand
CAGGCAAAATATCTGGATATATTTATGCCTCCTTTGATCACAAAATGGCAGCAGCTTTCCAACTCTGATAAAGATCTATTCCCACTTCTTGAATGTTTTACATCCATCGCACAGGTATTGATATTTTGATCTGTTCCAAACCATGTATATAATTCTAAACATGCTTTGTCTTTGAGTGCATAGCAATCCATGTCTTATTATCCTTTTTTCATGATTTTGGTGCTTGGAGCTGCCTTTTTGGATAATGAATTAGAACCGTGTGATTGTGCAAATGGTTTAGGACACTATTATGTTTTTTATTACCCTTATCTGAGCTGTTCCTGAAGATCCTTCTCTAGACTCAAGTGCCTTATATCCAATCTTTTCAGGCACTGGGACCAGGATTCGCTCAGTTCGCTGAGCCAGTGTTTCAGAGGTGCATTAATCTTATTCAATCCCAGCAGTTGGCAAAGGTATTTGCAATCATTTCCTTCTGTAAGGCATAGCTATTGCCAGTTTATCTATTCCTCTGATATTCCATTTTAAAGTATCATTTGAGCTGTTAATCTCACTCATCATAAAGTGTCGTAGTGTTTAATTTTCTCAGATGGAAAATATAGCTGCAACTTTACCATACACAAGCCCAATTTTCTACATGCTAGAGCCTACAAGTTCCTATTTCAACTAACGAGACCATGTAGGTGCTCTCTAGGAAATTAGTTAACATCAACTGCTCAAGCATATTAAAGCTTTCCAATAATGGAAGACCCATTTTTTTGCTGTTCCATAAATTGATGACAATCAGAGAACAAACATCTCTGTGCTTATGGGACCAAATCTAAATATATATATATATATAAAATTTGTCGTCTGTCTTTTTTATGGTTCATTGAAGAAATTAATGTTTCAGGTTATTAGTTCCGTGCCCTATGAACAATTTAGATTTGGTCCCATAAGCACAGAGATGTTTGTTCTCCCCCATTTTAGCATTTTATGAGTTTTCTGGACCTAGGTTATCTGAAAGAAAAATTTACAATGTTCTACAAGATCTGACGATGTAAGACATGGTCCCCCCCCCCTTTTTTTTTTTTTGCTGATTCTCGTTTCAACATGTAGGTTGATCCTACTGCAGCTGGTGCGTTGTATGATAGGGAATTTGTTGTCTGTTCATTGGACCTACTGTCCGGACTTGCAGAGGGTCTTGGTGCCGGTATCGAAAGCCTGGTAATTTCTTCTCTTCTGTCATGATCTGCAGCATTGTTAGATGTGTTTAATTCTATTTGTTCTGCATATTGATTTTAAAAAAATCTATTATGATGCCTGTAAATTATCATTTTTTCTATGGGGTTGTACCATTTGCTGTAGAAGAGCCAGTTATCATAGTAGGGTAGCTGACTTAGGAATTTGTAAAATGTAAACAAGTCACCTTTATGGAAATAGCATTCCACTTGTTGTGTTGTTACTATCGATTAGTGGCATCGAGCAAAATTGTTAGCATTGATGCTTGGCTTTATCCTTCATACAAATAGGTAATTAATACGGAGTTTTTATTAAAACCAGTGCACAACTGGGAATTTTATTTTCATCATTGAATATTCACCGATTATTTGCTAGACTATGGAGTAAAGAATTTTTATTTCATCATTAAGTATGCATTGACTGGCTAATTGAGTTTTTAAGAGATGTTTTTTGAGAAGTTTTTAGGAGATGATTTTTAGGGATTTTGTAAGATTATTATTCTGAATATTTTAAATTAGTACTGTATCATCTGCACTTCAGTATATTTGTCATCTTCGATGTGGTGTAGGTTGCACAGAGCAATTTGAGAGACCTAATTTTGCAATGCTGCATGGATGAAGCAGCTGATGTTCGTCAAAGTGCACTTGCCCTTCTTGGAGACCTTTCTAGGGTTGGCTGCTAACTACTAAAATTTATAATATGCTCTTATCATCCTATGAAAGATTAATACTCTTGATATATTAGGTTTGCCCAATACATTTGCATCCACGGCTTCAAGAATTCCTTACGGTTGCTGCAAAGCAATTGGTATATAACATCATGATGGTTTATTATTTTTTTGAGGGTATCTTGCTATTATTAACTTGATATTGCCCTAACAAATTTTAATGCTGCAGAGCCCTCAAGCTGTAAAGGATGCTGTGTCAGTGGCCAACAATGCTTGTTGGGCTATCGGAGAATTAGCAATCAAGGTTGGTGCCTGGTTTTATTCCTTTTTGTTTGGTGCTGCTACTGGGAACCCATGCACCATATTGCCAAGAATTAACTTCTGGTTTATCTCTGCTAATGTGCCAACTGTTTATCTAGCTGTGCACTGCCACTCTGCCAGCCGTAGAGCTTTCTTATCTCATAGTTTTTGTTCTTGGCTTTGGGTATTTGTGATGTTTCCTGCATATGTTCCAGTGTTGTCACTAATTTTTCCCTCTCCAGATTGGCAAAGAAATTTCACCTGTGGTGATCACCGTTGTCTCATGCTTGGTTCCCATTCTAAAATCCCCAGAGGTAAATGGTTTCTGAAGCTTATACCATGTTTTAAGTTATGTTATAGCTAAATGCCTGTTTTTTTCATGCTAGCAGGGTTTAAACAAATCACTTCTTGAAAACAGTGCAATCACTCTTGGGAGGCTGAGCTGGGTCTGTCCAGACATCGTGGCCCCTCATATGGACCATTTCATGCAAGCATGGTGCAATGCCTTGTGCATGTAAGTTATACCTTTTTTTTCCTTTATGAAACAAGCATTCCTTTCTGGATTGTATATGGTTGTACATCCAAAGCAGTTTAGAGCGGTTGATAATAGTCTTCAAGCTGTCATGAACACTTGATCCATAAATTCATGGCTCCTTCAACACGTGATGTACTGGAACTCATTTCGTTTGGTTCATGCAGGATAAGAGATGATTTTGAGAAGGAGGATGCATTCCATGGCCTGTGTGCAATGGTAACCCCCCTGAAAAGGCATATTTAAGATTGAGTGCACTATTCATATCCATGGATTTATCTTTGAAATATTCTTGGGGGTATTTCAGGTTGCAGCTAACCCTACGGGAGCAGTGGGTTCCCTAGCTTACATATGCCAGGCCTGTGCAAGTTGGAATGTGAGTTAGATGCAGTTTTCATTCAAATCAATCGGTTTCTGGCTTCTCCAGTAACCAATTGCATACATATGAGCTCTTTTTTGTTCGTATCCAGGAGATAAAAAGTGAAGGTCTTCACAATGAAGTGTGCCAGATTCTGAACGGCTATAAGCAGGTGAAGTTGGTTTGGTTTCTTCGCAGAGCGGTATATATATATTGAGAAAACCTCTGCGTTTGACATGGGACGCGAGAATAACAAGTGATGGTGTTTTTTCCTTGTACTAGATGCTTGGAAGTGGTGGCTGGGAGCAGTGCATGTCGGCCCTGGAGCCAGCAGTTGTGCAGAGATTAGCTAGATACGGTCTATAGGGATGCGAAGAAGCTTTGTGAGATTCTATCACTCGCTCACAGTTTCAGCCGGCGGAGGCAGAGAAGATCAGCTCAAAGGAAAAAAGCCGAAGTGCCGAGAGTGTGTGATTTTTACAAGGAAATATTCAGCCCGGTTGGTATTTGTACACAGTACTATTTTTTGAGTGTTTGTATACAGTACTTGGTGCACAGCACAGAAGAAGAAAGCACTCGTGACGCGAGTGGTACGAATTTAGTTACCACGAGAGTTGTATGTAATTCTTGGTTGTCGGTGGGGGCGTGGGGCGTGGTTTTGTTTGCCATTCCACCGACAGGCAACATTGAGAAAAGGTTTTGTAGCGTGTAATTTTTTGGTTAGGTCTAGTAGGCAGTGAAGGAAGGTCTGCTGGTTCTCTCTCATCTCTCTACTATTTTCCTGACAGCAAACCAATTCATTCCTTATAATAAAGGTTTTCTTTTTCTTTCTAGAACAATCAATTCTCGATCTACCATTGTTGAAATTTACTCATCATATTTTTAAATTGTTATTGTTGTTGACTATTAAATATATATTTGATCATTCATTTTGTTTTTAAAATAATTTAAATGCGTAAATTATAAGTTATATCTCAACAAACTTTAATGATATACTTTTTAAAAAATAAAATAAATAATTAAAGATGATGATAAAAATAGAGAAAACTAGTTCCTGCTCCTACTGTATAGTACTCCGTATCAGTTAGCGGCGGCGGTATTTCTTTCCGTGGAGACCTTATCCTATCCCTTCCTAAAGCAAAGCAAGGAGAGAGCAAGGATAGGATTGCGCACGAGAAAGAAGAGGCCATTATGCTGCTCCGCTCCCCCTTCGTCTCCTCCCCGTTGCGGGTTCAGATCCAGCAGCCCATCATCGCCGGCGGCAATGGAGGAGGGAAGCTTCGCATCGAGGCGGCGAAGCAGCTGACGGGGCGGGTGGTGACGACCAAGGCGGACAAGACGGTGGGGGTGGAGGTGGTGCGCCTGGCGCCGCACCCCAAATACAAGCGCCGCGAGCGCGTCAAGAAGAAGTACCAGGCCCACGACCCCTACAACCAGTTCAAGGTCGGCGACGTCGTTGAGCTCCGCCGCTCCCGCCCCATCTCCAAGACCAAGCACTTCCTCGCCGTTCCGCTGCCGCCCCGCGACACACGACGCAAGGCCCAGCTCCTCCCGCCGCTCCAGTCCCAGGCAGATGCCGAGGACGACGCCGGCGACCAGCCCACCGACCAGTGACCTTACCTTGCAGGCTGCACCTGCCTTGCTTCTTAGCGCACTTGTCATTTCGTTTATCTTCATCTCTTAAAACTGTTTGCTTTCTTCCTTCCTTTCCCAGCTTAGTAGGAGTACTTGGAATTTTACCCTGATATAATATGCTCTTCAATGTCGTTTGCTTGTTTGTTTGTTTATTCTACTGCCAAAGTCAAAATACAGAATTCCAACCTCCTATCATCAAGAATTTTTGCTGTACAAACATTTCCTTCGTTTCATAGATATAGCATGTCTCAGAAGCGGACTGATTGCACATAATCACCCTATCTCAGGTGAGCGCTTAGACAAATACAGCTTCACATGCCATCTGCTATTTTCAGAGATAACGCTTTCGGTTTTGCTGCCTTTTCACCAGTTCAACCAAATACTTTCGATGCGTGGCTCCATTTTGATCCATTTCCAACAGTGACGAGAACTTCATGAGAAAGGAGGCACAATTAGTTTGTTGTCTCACATGATGCCATTCCATAAATAAAACGGGAGAAGTTGCTGAGGTTTACTGTAGAGCCCAAGGCTACAACGGAATCTCAATTGGTTTCGACACAAAGAATTTTGTTATACAACAAAAGGAATCTCAATTGGTTTCGACACAAAGAATTTTGTCAAACCATAATGAACATGTACACATCATAAAATTAAAGACACTGAATATCAAACTTATAAGAGTGAAATTTGTGAACTACAACTATGCGTGTTATTTTTATCAGGAAAGTACTATTTTTTTTATTTCAATTTCAATAAATTACTCAAGCTTTTGTCACGTCACTCCTGATAGTTTTAACGTTTGGCATCAAATTATATTAACGACAAGGGGCAGGCGGTCCTTGTGATATACGGAGTACTAACTAATAAAGTTCAACAAGGAAATAGAGAACCGGTAATATTGCAATCCAGAAGCACCAAAGGTTAACATCTAAACCTTTTTATTTTAAAAAAATGAACTAGTTTTCTAAAAGTGGGGGAGATTTTCAAAATTTACTTCATTTTTTTGAACTAAGTAGGTTTGAAGAGTAACCTACTGATCTCTATTTTTCGCCCCTAAGAAGCGCTGCCAAAAGTTCTATGGGGAAAAAAAATAGACGATATTTACGGTCCATATAATACTTCTAGTTTGCTGGTACTCGTTTAACGCTCTAGATACGTTGACCTCCCATCTCGAATACCATCAGTATTGTTAGGCAGTAGTACAAATTCATACTCGGGTACCATTGGGAAAAAAAAAATAGTATCATTGTGGTTCTGAGTCACGAGACGATCCGGCGATACAATACGAACCAATGGCTGAATGATTGGCGGTGTGACTTTATGACACCGATCTGACATTCTCGGTGCGGGGCTGCAAGGTGACGGCATGGCGACTGCAGTTGACTTTGAAAAGCTAACGTGTAGTAATTACATGAATTAACGAGTCAATTACGAAATTATTCTAACGAACTAACACTGGCGCTATTGTGGACCGTGAGTCCTAAAAAACAGACGGGAAGACCCAATATCAAAATCAATGCCATGGCCTTCAAATTTTCCAAAAATATGCAGATACCTGGAAGAGTTGCCCGCACACATCAGCTTGCTTCTGTGCACTTTTGCAAATCGAACTGAGGCATAATTTGGAAACCAACACATAGGAATCCGTAACGATGGAGAGCAAGGGACCAGAAATTTAATATGCACGAATCTCACACTTCCCCAACAGCTAGCTGCAGAAAAATATAACAGGAACACGTCATTGGTATTACCTACATATTTAGAAAAAATTATGGAAAAAATAAACAAATGATATGCTGGCTTCTACAGAAACATAAACACCAGATGACAAATCATTATGGTTGGAAATGGACTTCATGCTCATGTAATTACCTCTAAATCAGAATAAATGGACTACAAACGTGTAGAGATCACACAGGTATACAAGCAAATCAGTACAAATGGATATACATTTGTAAACATCTGAATTCTGACCACTATGTTTGGTATGAAAACATTAATCCAAGTGATGATGGATCAGACCTTAGTAGACTGAAACCATGATGCTGGACCACATTCACGTGTCAGTGTTCTGAACGTATCACTCACTGAAATATCAGCTTTAAATTCTGTCCCAGATAAATCAAGGTCATGAAGTTCAAGATGCTCGCTTCTTTTCCCATTTGGTAATCCAGAAAAATCATTGGCATCCTTTTCCTCACCTGGATAGTTTCAAACATTCGAGTGTTAGAAGGAATGCATGATTGATGTCCATATACAGGGGTGAAACTAAAACCAATTAGGTTACCCTCCAAACCTTTTTAGTTCAACAAAATGAACTAGCTTTTCAAAATCTCATCCACTTTTGAGAAACTAGTTCATTTTTTTTTGAACTAAAGAGGTTCACAGGTTAACCTTAGGTGCACCTATTAACACCCCTATCCATATAAAGTAAATCGGAAGGTGTAGATGTAGACATTGATAAGCAGGCAGATAATCAACCTGGTTTTATGGTCATAATCCCATCCAATCTCTTTGTTAGTAAGGATGTTCCAGGAAACAACATCAAGTTAACATTATGGAGCAGTTTCCTCTCATTATACTCAATAGGCTTAAAGCCAAATCCTGACATCCATGTACTAACCAGCTCTGGGATGGCAGAAAGGACCAACATCTTAACATGAAATGATCGCAGCATCTGTAAAGAGAAAAAGGAAAAAATCACATAGTCAGATCTAGATATACTACATTACCAATATTAAAATGATCACTAATATATCATGAATTAGTTTTTAAAAGAAGTGAAGAATGAAATTTAGATGGAGGAAAATAATATCGTAGCATCTATATGCATCAACTCATGTGGAAGTTACCAAGGTACACGATCTGGTGATCATGAGAACTCCATAACCTGACAGTTGTAAAATAATCGTTTTCTTGTTCCAAGTGTACCTTTTCAATGATGTCCATTAGTCTTCGGCACATCCCTTGATGTCGATAGTCAATGGAAGTAGCAATGAAAGGCAGTTCGGCTGCTTTAGTTCCATGGATTCTGCATGAGAAATAAATAGTCACTTTGATTTATACTCAATCAATGGAAGGAATGCTTTATTATTTAGTGATGATACACAACATTTTTCTAAGAGTAAATTCCTTATTTACCATTGAAAAAATGACTTATGCCTTCTAAGCCATTGAATATTTCAAAGTTCCTTATCTGCCTTTAGATTTGAATTTGATTCCTTACATGCCACTATTGTGAATCAGCTACTATTAAACTGAGTTGAAAAAAGAAAAATTTAATATTTTTTGCCTAGATTTTCTTTTATACTTAGATATTCAAGTGACTATGTTTGATTCATACCATTATAATCATGAATATAATACAATGTTAATACACAAGTATGATGTAATAAAAAATTTATGAATATGTATAACTAAGAAATATACTCCCTCCATCCCCATTTAGTTGTCGTTTTAGGTGTGGGCACGGGAATTAAGGATGGTGGAAAAGGTGAGATGCGTTGAAAACGAGGAGAGATAGAGATATGGATGTATTGGGAATAGAGAAAGGTGTATTGGAAAGCGAGAATGACAAGTAAAAGGAAAAAACTTGTGAAGTCTAGAATGAAAAGTAATTGGGGATGGAGGGAATATTAATTATATGAAATCAATATTTATAAACAATAGATAATGTCAAAAAATCACATTTAAGACATAATAGAAAACTACTCTTACATAAAATGAATAATGGTATAGGAGGAATGAAATTCAAAACCAATGGCAGATAAGGAACTTTAGTTTTTTCAATGGCTCATAAGGCATTGTGCTATCTCAATGGTAAATAAGGAATTTTCTCTTTTTCTACCTTGCAATATGGTTTACAGGATGAAAATTTGCAAATTGCTAGCTGTAGAAAATAGGCACAAACCAACAAAATCCATTAAAGCCACCAATGACAAGCAGGTAGGTTGCGATAATACGTATCCTTCAGTTAAAGAATACTTCAGACAATGGTGCAATCTATGAAAGACTTGATCAACAAACGGACGATACCTGATAGAAGCTACACATAAAATCTCATCACCTTTCTCCAGGATTATGGTATAGAAACCCTGATAATTTAAGCGAGAAAATTTTGATCTGTTGAGAAGTGCTCCATGTTAGTATACTTCACTGTTCCAAAAAATAATACTGATAAAAAATTTCCTCAGTAATATGTAAATCGGCCCTATAAAAATTGAAGTATATTTGACATGAAAAAATATTATAAAATTGACTATAACTGACTATAGCATTGTACTTTAGTATACCAGCAAATTCGTAGTTCAATTTTAAAGTATAGCATGAATAAGTTAGTCCTGGTAGTTTAAATACCTTTGATAACATATATAAGCACATCATGACCATGTGACTATTTAGCCTCCTATTTCCCCATATTGCACAAGAAGAAAAAATATATAAACTGAAAAAAATAATAAAGTAATTGAAAAAGAAAAGAACTACTACCTCTATCCCAGAATAAGTTTACATCTAGCTTTAGCCAAACTTATCTTTGACTAATATTTTTTTTATAGATTTAATTAACTTTAATGACAAAATAAAAATACAAGTCTTGTGTTTTTAAAAGTGAATCGAATCTACAAAAATTATTGGACAAAGCTAGATGTCACGGAACCCAAACTTAAAAGTTATTTTGGGACGGAGGGAGTACAAGGAAAGAATAAGGGCTCATACCCCTTGCTGTACAAAACATGTGGTATCATGTCCACACCAGTTCGAGGATCCACCATACGAATGAAGCATTCCTCCAATAGAGTAAGAGCCACTGCTAGTTTCGTATTACACTCTATCAAGCGGGCAATTCTCCGAAAAGAATGCAGTTTTTGCCCATCATTGTTGCACCTCAATATGGACCATGAAAGCTCATTGTTGAGAATAATATTTATTCCAACATGGCTATTTACTCCAATGAATATCTGTTAGTAACAAGCACAGAAAAAACAAATAAATAAAGAAAATGAAGAGTAGGAAAAACGAATTGAAATAATTGGCCTACTGTATTTAGGAGTGCAAGAGAGGTCATAAATAAAATGGGTATTTCTAGTGTTCCCTGAGGTGCTGATTGGTTTTACTCTAGACGGCTATAAAAAATTGACATGTGATCTAGGAAGATTGGGAGTACCACAAAATGATTAATTAAATTCCAATGTTTTGATTCTTATGAAGCAAAAATAAAGATGTGCTGGTGTTGGTCAGTTCCCACCATCTAGACACAAATAACCAACCTAAGCATTCCAAGATATTAATCCTTTTGTCTACAACAAAGAATGAGAACCACAAAGAAACCAAAGACTGGTCCAAAAAAAAAACAAAGAAACTACAATTTTTAGTGGTACACTATACTGAAGGATTGATTGTACAATTCAACATCTTCATGACAAAGAAAAACAAATAAGGGTACCTGTTTACAATACATAAAATAAATAAGGATTACCTCTTTGCAATGTCTACCACAAAACCATGGGTCTGATCTTTTACTCCCAAAAGATTGATTTCCCTTCTCAAGGCAAGTGTCATGGTCTGCCAGTGAAAAAATAAGAGTATAAATAAAACTGAAGTCAAGGATAAGCAAAGAAAGGTTTCATATGCAACGCACAACGAAGAATTCAATGTTCACTAAGTTAAAAGTTAAACAATATCTGGAACCATCTTGTGCCTCTTCTACTTAGGCCTTGTGAAGGCTAAAGCTGTTTGAAGCTTAATCACTATCCAACAAAGTGCAGCTAGAGGAGCTACTATTGGAAGCGAAAGACCCTTTTAGTCAAAGCAATTGAAGCCCCCTTTAAAAAGCTAGTGTCAGAGCTAACAGCTCAAAGGAATTCCATTTCCACCAAATCAATAATGAAGTTGGGAAGCAAAGCATACATAAAACTGCAAACTACCCATCCAATTCAGCTGCACAGCAAGCATAATAAGGATAGATAGCGCTATAGATGGGATTATGCAAATGATACTGTAAAAGGGAAGTGGTGATAAAATTTTACATGCATCTCCACACTGTAAACATTTGAAGATAGCTGAGACTGAGAATGTTGAAACCTCCTTTTCACTAACTGATCTCCCACAAATCTGACAAGTGCAGTTGTGGCAATACCAACTACCTTCTGGAAGCTCCTGCATTTGGAAAGAAAAACAAGTAATAAATTAGGAGACAGCTTCACACATCTGTGAATGGAAATAAATCTCAAACCAATGTATACATAATGGCACCAATAGGAAGCTAGATACCTTGGTAGACAAACAAGCTTGATGATATGTTGATGGGCAATTGTCACAGCAAAGTAATTCACCGCCATCTCCACAGAAACCACATGTGTCGTCATTTTCATCTGCTGACTCTACTTTTCTACCATATGCATTGTTTCTCCTGCTCATAAATTCAGCAGACCAAGCCTCAACCTGGCATAAAATATATGACTTTCCAGACTGCAGAAAGAGGCCCGATGTTGAATTTGGCTGCCTGCAACCAGCATGAGCCTTGAAGTCAGATACAGATAGTGTTTTGGTACAACAATTGCAAACAATGCCTTCCCAGGTAACCCTCCCATCCTTTACAACCTCATTGCTCCTTGAATCACAGTACTGTATAACATCTTTTACACTCAGAAAGCCAGTGGCAATCAACCAGCAGATGACAGTTTTCCGAGCCAAGCTTATCCTCTTCCCACCCAATAGGTTTGTGCCTGTTTTTCCAGTTGTTTTAAAAAGTATATTGTTAACTCTCTTTTGTTTCTTATGCTTTTTTAACTTGTTTGCACATGAAAAGCCCACAGCAAATTTATGGCAGGAGACAAGATCCTTGTTTTTTACTATGGCTGTGATCAAAAGGTCATCATCATTAATACGCAACTCACGAGGTCTTTTCTTCACATACTTCTCCCAACCTTTAGGCATCCGTTTACCAGTAACTGCCTTGCAGGTTTGTGACTCGTGATTTAGAACAGCAGCATTACACTCATGGGATAATTTAACAGGAATAGCATCGCTTAATGGAACATTTCGTGAATCTGATGAAGATTGTCCATGGTATGGGGACAACTTTTTCTGGAACTTGTCATCAGGAGTTGCTGTGGCATCAGACACAGCTGAAATACTGTAGGTTTCTGAGAATATACTGTATTCCCTAAGTCTCTTGTTCTCACACATGTTGATTTGGTCATTTCCATCTAGCTTTTCTGATTTAGATTCAGCTTTCAAATAGTTTTTGTGTGTCCCAGCACTTGAACGTATAACATGCTCTGCAGAGGCATTAATGTTTCCTGAAGCAGGCATGTCCAAGATTGTAAAACCAACATCATCACAGGCAAACAAATTTTCCATAGTAGGCTCAAAGATTTGACAATATAGCCCATCTAGTCCACTCGCATCAGTATCAGATATCCTTCTGGGCTTTTTACTTTTCACAGAATTATTAGCAACCTTTACTTGAGCATAAATTTGTCTTGCATTATCACCTTCACAAATATGACTTTCTGTTTTATCACTTGTATCTACGCCACAAAACTCTGGATTTACACCCCTATTGTTGCTGTCCTCAATATCATGAGAGCTTTGTAAAGCCTGTTGACCATTGTAGCTCTCGGTTGCTAGTGTGCTGCAATCAGAGTCCGTGATGACAGGAGCGGAATGGATCATCTGGTTGGCCAATAAATCAGTGGCTCTGTGCATCATCATGCTTTCTGATGGCATAACTACGTTGTTCTCAAGAACAACAGTTGAACTGTCAACAGCTCTAAGAGTTTTACGTTGCTGCAGCGCAGTGACTTTCCTGCTGATGAACACAACAGCTATGAAAGGGTCCAAAATCTGCCAGCGCTGGAGAAGCGTGAGTGCATTCTGCTGGTTCACAAGCATCTTATCAACTATTGTCATTGTATCTGTGAGGTCCTTCCAAAACGAATCAACATCCGACCACTCCTTAGGATACCCTCCCCTTTTTGAATCTGCAGAGGCTTCATATAATTTCTTGCCACAAAATTTCCAGGCCTGAGTCAGGGAGGTATGAACCGCTTCCCTGTTTGGTGCTGTGAAATAGGATGCCATCTTAGCCCTATCATTCCTCTTCCGTGGTTTAATAGTCCATCCAGCATCCCTGAAAAGGCGATGTGCATGGGCTTCCAGCTGGTCAGGAAGATCCCTGCCTAATGTCTTCTTGGTGGAGACAACGGCCAAGCCAGAGTGCAGGCTGCTACATCCATGAAGATCAGCATCATCGAGCGAACTCATATTTGCATCGGGCGTACTGTTCTGGCAAAAGGCGCCGAGTTCATCAAACTGACCAGGGCTAAACCAAAACTGGGGTTGCACTGCCGTGTCACCAGATGGTTTGTTATACAATGGGCATTGTTCTTCCCCTTTATTGGATATGCCTGTTGTAGACAGGAGATGCATAGCTTCAACCATCTGCCCTTGGTCAAAAGTTAAGCATGTATCACTAGGGAACTGCGTCTGATCATGGAACCATGGATGCAAAAAGGGATCTGAAAGAAGAGTGCTGGCGCTTTGAAATTCTGAAATCTCTGCTAGTGCTTCTGCGAATGAAGGCATGGGATCATCAACCACACTTGTGTTGCTGCTGCCGCCCAACCCAGCTTGAGGCGTTTGATGCGCGTGCACATCCAAAGCTGCGTCAATAAAGCCTGCACAAAAAAACAGTTGCTGGCCGTCCATATGGGGCGCACACTTGGCTCCGGCCTGGAAGTAACCTAGGAAACCCGGCAACGCGGGATCCAGCTCGGCATTTTGCTGAACGTGAGAATGCGGATGGTCCTCGCCCATCTGACGAGGCTCATCTATGTTGATGAGTTGCGCTTCGGCTTGAGGGGCGGGTGTGATAGCAGAAGCAACAGCAGCAGCAGGCGAGTTTGGTTTGTCGAATCTAGACAAGAGTGACGACGACTCTGGCACTTTGAGTTGGGAGCGGGCATTGGATGAGTCATCCCCACAGAAGACCTCCTTGAAAACCTGGAGCTCCATGAGGGATCTGTCGAAGGCGGCGTGATCCTCCATGGCCATGACGTCGTCGCCGAAGATGAACCTCATGGCGTCATCCTCCTTGAAGCCCAACAGCAACTCGTCGGCGTTCCCTCCGCCTGTCATGTCGGTCCGCCTGCGGAACGCAATTGCGGGAAGTCGGTAAGCAAGAGAGAAGCGGTAGCAGCAGCAGATCCAATTGTTGAAATCGGCAGAGGAAAATGGAGCGACGAGATCCGAGCTGTGACAGAACCTTATTACTGACCGTGCTCCTGCCCTAGGGGTTGGGGGGAGGGGAGCGTTGGGGCTGGTAGCCGGCGTGGTGTGGGGTGGCAGTGGAGAAGCTCCCTCTCACCTCTGAAGCCAGCTCAGTGCTCAGATGCCGTGCCGACCAGCGCCACCGCCGCTCGCGTTCTGTGTCTGCGCCGTCGTTTCCGGGAGGGAAGACGAGATGGAACGCAAATGCCCCCACTGTCAGTCTCTCTTTATCTGGAGGAGTAATTTATTGGAGTTCGTGCCTCAAAACGGAAAGTTTGAACTTTTTGGCTCCCAAACCCAACCGCTCATGAAGTTTGAATTTTTTGCCACAGCTGAGCCGGGCCTGGGCTAGTCCCTTGATTTTACTAGAATTGTTGAGCAATATAAAATCCGTTAAAGCATTTAGATTTTTCTTTATTCTTTTGAGAGTTTTAGATTTTACGTAGTATTTATTTATTTGTATCTATTTTTTATTTTTAATCTAAAGTAAAAATAATACTCCTATAAGCGGAAATTCTCCTTACCACCTATCCAAAAATTCAAGCTCTTTGTCAACCACTCAAAATTTTTATTTTTTTTAAAAAAAAGTTATCATTTCGGAGAAAAAAAATATGGATTGATGGTAGCCGGCCGGGGGTGTGGGGTTGGAGCTGGGGACTAGGAGGAATACGAATAATATCGCACAGCATTATACGATTCTATGGTCCAAGCTTTGGTTGCGCCATAGTTTTCTTCCCTTCGATTCCTTTTTATTTCATTTCCTTTTCTCTCCTCTCTTAAGAAATTATTTATTTTCAACTAGTATATGTAAATCAACTACTGTGCGCGATATTCCATCTGTTTTTAAATAGTTGTATGTTGATTTCTAAATTTATCTTTAAACATTCGACTTATTTAACAATTTATTAAAATATGTAAAATTATAGATCATAATTTTAATAATAAAATAAATTATTATAAAATACATAGTATTTATTTTTTAATAAGATAAATACTCAATGTTAATGTTAAAATTCAACGGCAATAACAAAGTAGCTAGACTAGTTCATACCACCAACTGTATGCAAAGCCAAAAGCATTCTCTCTTTTTTTTCAGAAAAGTTTTTTCCTCAAAGAATAAAACTATTCTTGAAAAGACGGAAAGGTCAAGACGTTAAAAGTATTATTTCAATAATATACTACTCTCTTCGTTCTAAAATATAAGCATTTTTAAACTTGGTCAATTTAACTTTGACTAATAATATCTAAAAAATTAAACACTTTCTTGTATAAAAGAGTTATATATTATAAAAATATGTTTCAGAATGGATTTAGTAACATAATTTATATATAATAAAGCAGTGGCGGAGCTAGATTTCAAATTCAGGGTGGGCCGAAAAAAAAATTTGAACGCTCTGAAGGTGAAGATAAAGTTTTCTTTGCTATAATTTTTAAAAAAATTGATGCAATATCTCTAACTCTTTTTCATATTTCACTAATCGGGAATCAAATAACTTACGTGTAAATAAAATGCTTAGAGTTTGTTATGCCACAAATCGTAGAATGGAAATCGAAAGAGGACGACGATTGAGCCTTGCTGCTAGTTGCATATTTTGTCGGATAGAGAGCAGAATGAGAGAGCTTCGCATGCGGAGAGCCAGGCCCCAGTACTCCAGCCGTGACGTTGCCCGTCGAGCCGAGCGTCGGGCCGTCGTCTAGATGCCGTGGCCGCTGCCGTCCAGCTATCATGGTGAAGGTCCACCGCCACCGTTGTCGCTCAGCTGCCATGGCCGTTGACCCCTGACTGCCATCGCGCAGGGCCGCCGATGCCCGGCTGCCGCCACCTACTCGAGCTTAAGTGCCGCCCCGGGCGCCGCCACCTGCGCCAACTGCTCAATCCTGGGACCAGTCGCACTCGGCTCTTTCTCTCTCGTCTACTTCCCTGCCAGAATCGAGCGATGGGGATGAGGGCAGCTAGCTGGGTGGGACTGAATTTCAGGGTGGGCCAAGGCCACCTAGCTCACCCGCCAGAGCTCTGCCACTGTAATAAAGTATCATTAATCCTCTGCTGTTAACAATCAAAATTAAAGAAGTTCAGCTTGGATGCAAGGTAGACTATATAGAGAGAGAACTGCTTTAAAATTTGAAACAAATTTTGAACCCCTCAAATGCTAATGTAATGGAACGGCGAGAGCAGTGAGGGAGCGACGAACTGCGAGTTAGGGGAGTCCGGATGAAACCAACCATGATTGGTTTGACCAGTGTACACTCCAACCATAATTAGAAAGTTGGATCATCCAATATTCCAATCCAATACACCTTTTCATTCTCTCATTCATTGAAGTGGCTTTTGATGAAAAAAAGTTGATGGAATTTGGTTTGGTGGTGAATGTCATTGTCAGATTCCACTAGTCGGATGGATCAAAAGGAGGACGATGATGATTGATGAAAGCAAGACAATGGCCCAACCGACGATTCTAGGTGGGACCCTAGCCTTTCTGTTATATATCTCTCTATTCCACAAGGGCGGAAGGGAGGACTCGAGAACTGAATAGAGCTCTCCAACCATAAAATGCAGCCGTAGTTGAACAGTCAGTGAATCATCGTCCATGATCTACGTCAAGAGGTCGTAGGCTTTTCCTTCTTCTACACCATCTCAAGCCAAGAAGAACAAGAAGATGAAGCTGGCCGTTGAGATCTCCGATGCGTCTGACCTCGCCCCTAAGGGCGGTGCGGGCTCCTGCAACCCATTCGTGGAGGTGGAATTCGACGATCAGCGGCAACGCACCGCCACCAAATCTGGTGACCGCTCCCCCTACTGGAACCAGACACTCATCTTCGACGTCCGCGACCCGACCCGCCTCCCCTCCCTCACCATTGACATCTCTGTCCTCCACGACAAGCGCCTTCAGAACCAGAATGCCGTACGCCCCCTCGCTTTCCTCGGTCACGTTCACATCAACGCTGCCGCAACCGCGCCATCTCTCGCCGAGGCCGTCCTCCAGAGGTACCCGCTTGAGAAACGCGGCCTCTTCTCTCGCGTCTCTGGCGACATCGCCCTTAGGCTCTACCTCATCCAGCAGGAGGATGATTGTGATCCTTCCTCTTCGTTTTTTCCCGCCATCGTCAACAACCACCACCAACAGCAAGACCCCAAGAGCGTTGTCATGACCGACTTCTCTACTGCTGTCGCGGCCTTCGGCGAGCAATTACAGCAGCGACAAATTGCAGCAGAAGCCAGCAAGGGGAAGACCAGAAGCCACGACCACCAGGAACAGCAGCCGTCTCCTCGCGTCTTCCGCACCTTGCCATCTGGAGGAGGAGGTGGTGGTGTAAACCAACCAAGGGGGCCAACTCTTCACGCTGTGGCCGCGCCTCCTCCACCTCCCGGCCAGACAGTCGTCATGCCCCATCCCACCGGCCCTGCCCCCGGTGGCCCTCCTCCGGGCGCCGCATACGGGCTGGTGGAGACAAAGCCACCGCTGCCAGCCAAAATGGGCCCGCGTGCTGCGGCGGCTGCGGCGGCCAAGATCGCGTCAGCATACGACATGGTTGAGCCGATGTCGTACCTCTTCGTGAGCGTGATCAAGGCGCGAGACCTACCGAACATGGACGTGACCGGCGCGCTGGACCCGTTCGTGGAGGTGAAAGTGGGCAATTGGAAGGGCGTGACCAAGCACCTAGAGAAGAACCCCGACCCGGTGTGGCGGCAGACATTCGCCTTCTCCCGCGATCACCTCCAGTCCAATCAGCTGGAGGTCGTCGTCAAGGATAAGGACGTGATCAAGGATGACTTCGTCGGCCGTGTCACCTTTGACGTCACCGACATCCCTAGCCGCGTGCCTCCCGATAGCCCGCTGGCTCCACAGTGGTACCGCCTTGCTGACCGCTCCGGCGAGAAGCTCCGGCACGGCGAGATCATGCTTGCCGTCTGGTTTGGGACACAGGCCGACGAGACGTTCCCGGAGGCATGGCACACGGATGTGCACTCGCTGGCCCTGGAGGCCCTGAGCAACACACGGTCCAAGGTGTACTACTCGCCCAAGCTCATCTACCTCAAGGTGGTGGTCGTCGCGGCACAGGACGTTGTGGCAGCGGAGAAGGGCCGGCCGCTGGCGCCGACCATCGCTAAGATCCAGCTAGCAAGCCAGGTGCGACGCACCAAGCCGCAGGGGTCGGCGAACCCGGTGTGGAACGAGGAGTTCATGTTCGTGGCCGCGGAGCCATTCGAGGAGCCGTTGGTGGTGACGGTGGAGGAGCGGGTTGCCGCGGGGCGCGACGAGCCGGTGGGCCGCTTGATCATCCCTGTGGTGTCTCCGTACGTTTACCGCAACGACCTGGCCAAGTCGGTTGAGGCGAAGTGGTTCAACCTATCGCGCGCCATGACGGTGGACGAGGCGGCGGCGGGTGCGCCGGCGAACAAGGACAGGACGTTCGCGAGCAAGATCCACCTGCGGCTGAGCCTGGAGACGGCGTACCACGTGCTGGACGAGCCGACGCACTACAGCAGCGACCTGAACCCGGCGGCGAAGAAGCGGCGCAAGGGCTCGATCGGCATCCTGGAGCTGGGCATCCTGAGCGCCAGGAACCTATCGATTAAGAACCCCTACTGCGTGGTCAAGTATGGCGCAAAGTGGGTGCGCACTCGCACGCTGCCCAACACGCAGGCGCCGCTGTGGAACGAGCAGTACATGTGGGAGGTGTTCGACCCCTGCACCGTTCTCACCGTCGCCGTGTTCAACAACGGCCACGTCTTCGACAAGGAGGGCAAGGACCAGCGCATCGGCAAGGTGCGCGTACGGCTCTCGACGCTGGAGACCGACCGAGTGTACACGCACTTGTACCCTCTCATGACGCTGACCCCGTCGGGGCTGAAGAAGACGGGGGAGCTTCACCTGGCTGTGCGCTTCACCTGCACGGCCTGGGCCAACATGCTGGGCTTGTACGGGCGACCGCTGCTGCCTAAGCTGCACTACAGCAACCCCATCTCGGTGCTGCAGCTGGACTACCTCCGCTTCCAGGCGACGCAGATGCTGGCGACGCGGCTGGGGCGCGCCGAGCCGCCGCTCCGGCGCGAGGTGGTGGAGTACATGCTGGACGTGGACTCACACATGTTCAGCCTGCGGCGGAGCAAGGCCAACTTCAACCGGATCACGTCGCTCTTCTCCGGCGCGGTTGCGGTGGCCAAGTGGATGGACGGCATCTGCAAGTGGAAGAACCCGCTGACGACGATCCTGGTGCACGTGCTGTTCCTGATCCTGGTGTGCTACCCAGAGCTGATCCTGCCCACCGTGTTCCTGTACCTCTTCCTGATCGGGCTCTGGAACTACCGTCGGCGCCCGAGGAAGCCGCCACACATGGACACGGTGCTGTCGTACGCGGAGCTGGCTCACCCCGACGAGCTTGACGAGGAGTTCGACACCTTCCCGACGAGCAAGTCGTCAGAAGTGGTGCGGATGCGGTATGACCGGCTGCGCAGCGTGGCCGGGCGCGTGCAGACGGTGGTCGGGGACCTGGCGACGCAGGGGGAGCGGGCGCAGGCGCTGCTGAGCTGGCGCGACCCGAGGGCGACGGCCATCTTCACCATGCTTTCGCTGGTGGTGGCGGTGGTCCTGTACGTGACGCCGTTCCAGGTGGTGGCTGCCGTGCTTGGGCTGTACCTGCTGCGTCACCCGCGCTTCCGGAGCAAGAAGCCATCGGTGCCGTTCAACTTCTACAAGAGGCTGCCGGCGAAGTCAGACATGCTGCTCTGATCCGATCCGATCCTCAACTTGATGGATCTGTGAATATTGTTCAACCACTCTCTCTCTCTCTCTCTCTCTCTCTTAGTCAAATCAAATAAAGAGAATATAATAGAAGAAATAAAGGTGGTACATAACTTGATGGAGAGCTAACGCTACAGTCTAAAAAAATATTAACTTAAAAAAATAATATATTATAGTTCGAGTATCTGTGCTTACACTATGAACAGAGCAATATAATGTAATTCACTGAAAGTGTATCATAGCTCATAACACGAAGCAAAATAGTTTTTATACCAAATAACAATCTACCAAACGGACTCTGATGAGCTACAGTTATCAAATCAGTTGAAGGCTTGAAAACACCAAATGAGACCTCTATGAAACATCAACCGCCAGAGCATACGATGCAAGCCAAATTTCTAATGCCCATGTAACTGAAACGTAAAAAGCCTAACACGGTAATGTACTGTATCGTATTTAGAAAGTTGATAACTACAATTTAGCAAAATTCCTCCTGTTAGCTTACTTTTGACGTCTTAAGTGCAGAAATCTTCACCAATGCCGTGCCGATCCCATCTCTACATAGACTTGACATCGGGGCTGGATGCCAAAATGGATCCACCTCAATAGAAACCAAGAATTAGGCTGTACAAAGTAAACATATATTAATGGCATCTGTACACAGGAGGATAAGAGAAATAGGGATAAGCAGAGAGGCATACTTCCTTTGGGCCCGTACTTTCTTTAGTGATAGTACTAAATTTCATCCTTTGAACTACCGTCAAAAAGCTAAATTTCATCCTTAAATTTTTACGAGGTCCAATTTAATCTCTAAACTATGGTTAGAAGATCAGTTTCATCTCTGATTCAATGTGGTTGTCATGTGCATGCCACATCAGGACGTGGTATTCCGCGTGGACCACGTCAGCTTCAATTTTGAATTTCAAATTTTAAATAGATTTCTCATAAACCATAACTGCATTTTTAGATCCGTTTGAATTTCTTAGAATTAAAGCATCATTTTTTCAATGTTTGGATTGTGTTAAGAATAAGATATAAAAATTTTATATCCCACTGAATATATTTTGATATTTTTAAAATTTGAAAAACTTCAAAAATATGAATTTTTGAATTCTCTATTGCATAAAGAAAATGGCATTCCCTACATTTGGACTGCGTTGTGTCACTTTGTTAAAATATTAAAATATGAAGCGGTATATGAAAATGTCAAAAAAAATAAAATATTTGTAAATTATCAAATTTGAACATGTTTCTACATAAAAAATATTAAAATATAAAATATAAAATATAAAAATATAACCCTATAAGATTTTTTTCATTGCTCTAATTATAAGAAGCATAATGGTTCATTTTGACTCAATTCTAGCTTTTTTTATCCTCTCTCTTTTTTATCCACATCAAGGTCTTCCTATTCTGATTCTCCATCAATAGGTAAAGAACAACATTTACGTGCTTTTATCTGCAAGGGTGTTGCCGCATCTTCAGGACTAATTGTTTCAAAGAAGCTCACCTGACAAATGAAAAAAAAAAGTTACATTGGTCAACATAGATAATCAAATGGTAGAACCTAGTGATGAGAAATTTTCATCTCCTTCTCATGAGCATTTGACGTACCTCAAAATTTGTCCAGCAGGTACTTTACTTGTGAAACGGATAAATAAACGGAGGCATAATGACTGACTGGCCCTCGGATCCAGAGCTCTCATTGCCCTGGTCCAAGAACCTCGTTAGTGGCCGGGTCGACGATCTTCGCTTCCATGTGCGCCGGCTTCACAACTGGACCATATGCCTTGGATGCTTCACGCTTGGACTCCTCCGGGCTCCGGCCCGACCGTCACAGCCACTGAACCAGACGATTCCGTGAAACCGTACCCTTGAAAAGAAAACATAATTTAGTGGACTGAAGAAAGAATTTGGAGTTCTTACAAGAATCTCATATTCAGTTATGCTGCAGAGAGCACAAAACCTGCACGAGCTCCACGTTGGGGGAAGATAGCGTTGATACAGTAATCTCGTATTCATACACGAAACCTGCACGAGTTCATACAAGAACCTCGAATTCAGGTATCATTCTGCGTGCAGATCAGGAGGATGAGGTTGCCGTGCGTGACCGCGATGGCCTTCACCCGCCCCGTGGTGCTGGACGAGTACAGCACGGCCGCCGTATCCGACTGCTTCACAGCCACGGAAGGAGGCGGCGGCGCGCGGCCGTCGGAGCAAGCCTCTTTTACTCGTCTGACCCCGATGACGACACACCTGAGGTGTCAGAGCAGCTTGCCGGCCGCCTCGGGCGCCGTGAATGCGACTATGGGTCTGAATTGCGCAGCTTGACATCGGGTCCACGGGCGAAACGACAACACCGATGGATATGAGCGTGAAGAAATATCGATCCGCATGGGCGCGGCGACGAGAGCGGAGCGGTCGGGGAACGGGGTGGGGAGGGTCGAGGAGGCGTAGGCGCGCGCGGTGGCAGGGAGTGACTCCGGCGGGAGCTCGGCGGCATCGTAGAGGATGTGAAAGGTCCCCGTCGCCCCGCAGAAGCCATTCAACCCCGGGATTACGTAGAGGCAGTTAAAATTTGGAGATTTCTTTTGGGCGGAGATTTAGTCTGGTGCCGGTGATTACGGGATTGTTAGTTGAAGCCTGACACGCAAAAAATTGTGCACGAACGTCCTTTACTTAATTAATATTAAAATATATTTATTTTATTTTTTAACAACTTTTTTTAGATCTCATTTATTTGTTTTGATTAGTTGTATTTTGAATGATCCGTGTGTGGATCATAGCATAAGAGATTTAGTTTTGTAAAGAGTGTTTGTGCAAAGATTTCATCCATTCATCTTACATTTTAACAAAAAAAAACTGTAATTTTTAAAAAGCATCTCGTGTGCATGGCTCGTGACGTGTAAAGCCGCTTTTTCTTTTTTTCCTTTTTCTTTCTGATGTGTTTGGGAATATACCTTGTAGCAGGAAAGCATACTAGTATGTTGTGGTACAATACAAGGAAGAATAAAAAAATGGCTCCAAACATTATTTTTCTGTATTTTGTCAAATCGGGGCATGCGCTTAAAATGTCCTCCCAGTACTTTTGTCAAAAGCTAACCCACGTCTTTTATACCTTTTAAACAGTGTACATTATAAATTTGCAGATTCCAGACAAAATTGTTGGAGCAAGGTTCACAATATATGTACAAGATCTAATAGAATTGGTTCAGTGGTAATTTCATAATTGCAGTGGAATTACATAATGATTTTTTTTTCTTCATATTTTCCAATTGTGATCTTCAAAGCAACATTTTTTTTACTTTGCTTTAGCATTTCTATTCCTCTATCACTAACCATCCCAACCTAGAAAGACTATCCGTTCTTATCAATGGACCCCTGCTCTAGCGCAGTCCAGAGGGTATCAGTATCAAGTTGATGAGCAGCATTCGAGCGGGGCAGATGACAAAGTTTGAGTCAGCAACAGTCCAAGATTTAAATAGTAGACCCAAAGAAAACTCTCCTAGTACGAGTACCAAATTTGATGCAGGACTAATATTTCAGAATGAAAGGAGCTACAATCCCGGTAAAATATCACCATGGTCTTTTCTCAACATAGCATCTGTGATCTATTTATAAACCAGCTATTACCTTCAGTGAAGATGCAGCAATTGGATGTGAGCGCATTCACATGCTAAACCTTTTCTTGCTTGTTGTCCACAAGGGGAAGCATCTCCGTCTGAGTTCCCGGCAAGCTTACGCAGGCTGTTACTGGGGTGACAGCCTGCCGTTGGGAGATAAGATGCCTCACATAGCCATAGAAAGTACAGCCAACCAGAGTGATTCCACATCCTATTGCATTCATGGCAGAGATTGGGTTCCGGAAGATCAACCAGGAGACTAACACCGCGACAGCAACCTACAAAATCAATATTCAGAGGTGCATGCAGAGGAGAAGAAGCAGGGAGAACAGCATAGGCCAAAACGTATTCTTACTTTCAGGTTGCCAGCAACATTGAATGTCACTGCTGTAGTTGAATGGATGACATAGAAAATGGAGAAGTTAAGGCAGAATGCAAGCACCCCTGAACCAAGGATAATAGTCATCGCCGAAATGATTGAATCATGTGTGTAGAACCAGTTGATTACACCGCCTCCTTCAAGCAGCATCGCTGGTAGAGCCAGTATTATGGTGGCAAAAGGTGCCATATAGTACACTGTATTAATGCTGCAGAAAATAAAATAAACTGTCTTACTAAATGGACAACACTGTGATACTAACTGAAAAGCAGTTCTAGCTTCTGTTCAGTATGAATGTTGATCTTCAGAATATTTCAAATTAGAGAGGATGCAATTATGTTTTAAAACATTATCACACCAACTACTAAAGCAACAGTCATCACGCCACTGGATAGGCTTCTTCCTACCTATCAAATTTGTATCCATGGAGCAAGGACTCTGCCAAGATGGTTTTTGTAGATGTAGCCAGACAGCCAACCATGGCAGCACAGAAACCAAAAACATTGAAGCTAAGCTCAGTTATTGAAGTTAGCAGTATACCCCCAACTATGGGGACCAGCGAAGCCCAAATGCGCCATTCAAATTGCTTACTCCAAACTAACCACTGTAGAATAACTGCATCACATGTACCAGCCAATCATAATACAGATGTAGTGATTAGTGACACCAGAGCATAATGGCAAGTGGAAAACTCAACGAAATGATAGAGATAGAAAAGGCACATAATCAACCTGTGGTTGCAGGAGTGAAAGATTTGATTGTCTGCATGAAGGAAACTGGAATGTACCGCAAGCTCACATTCCCCAGCACAATATTTATGCAGAAGACAAAAGACATTGGAAATATCCTTTTCCAACGGTCCTCTGGTTCAACTTCAATCAGTGGTTTTGCCTTAAGCACATGTATTGCAATATAAGCTCCAATTGAAGAGCATATGAAGTGGACACATGACACTGTAAGAGGAAACTTGAAATCCAGTTTCTGCATAAAATACAATCTTATATTGTCAAATACATGTCATTTAATAAAGGAGATTACCACCTGACACAAAATGATACTCCCTCCATCCCATTTGAAGTTTATTTTTAGAATTAGTTGACTGTTTCTTTCTTGTCTTTGACTAATGATTTCTATAAATTTAATTAACTTGAACAATATAAGATTTATATTTCAAGATTCATCAAAAAATATTTTTATAATATATAATTTATATATTATTAAAGTTGATCGAATTTATAGAAATCATTGGTCAAAGATAAGAAAGAAACACAGTCAACCAATTCTAGAAATAGAGTTCAAATGGGACAGAGGGAGTACATACTTGTTCAGGGTATGAATAAGATCGATGTGCAGGCTATTCCTAGGACTGAAGCTTTAATATATTCACTTACCGTATTGCTTCCAATTCTGAATTAACCCACTCCAGTTTATGTGAAAGGCACAGTAGTTCTTACCACGAGTGATAAGTGATGAAAACCTCTTGATAGTTGCATTATGTATGAGAGTATAAAGCAACAGAACCACAAGCTATTTGTTGACACCAGAATTTGAATTTCCCATCAATACTATTGAATATTAAGAAGTCATTTTAGTGATCCCCACTCCCCAGAACCCCCTGCCATCCATACATACCAAAGGTTGGTGGCTGTGGAGCAGCAGCAAATCACTGACCTAAGTTATGTACGACTGTTTTGGGTGGATGTTCAAACAATACATCAAATTCATTTTTGAGTAAAAAACATTACTCTAACAGTCTAACATCATCAATTAAATGAACTGGAAGTAATGTAGTAGGAGCTTCTAGTAGAATTATGAATCTACGACATGTGGCAACTCTCTGAACATTAGATTTCAAGGACAGTAACATGGATAACACCAAACCATGAAATTATGAAATTAATTTCCTGATCCATGATTTGAAGTAGGCGCGCAGAGATTTTCAATCTAGACTTGTACAATTAATGGAGCAAGCAGGGGACTTTGAGGCATCTAAGATAGTTCATTGGTTACGAAAAATGAAGAGCGTCTCCTTATTTTCTTCCACCTAACATAGATAGAGAATAATACTACAGATTACAAAGCAGAATCTAAAGCTGAGTTTCCCCCAATGGGCAACAACGCCTTAGTCCGGCTTCATTTCTCCGTCGGAACCAAATCACAACCTCAAATACCGAATCATTCGCTTTCGCTGGGCAAGGAGGCACCTTTTGGCATAATAACCCTCAGATCCAAGGCAAAAAATGAGAGCAGGATGCAGATGCAGGGACTGAGTGAGTTAGTAAGGACGGGAGAACGAGTGAAGAAGTGATAAGGACCTGGAAGATCCACTTGTTCATGATGATGACAGTGACGTTGAAGCTCCACCACTGGAGGATGGCGAGCACCGCTCGCTGGGTGCCCAGGCCGCTGGGCTTGCCGCCGTCCTCCATCCCTTGTCGTCTCGGCTATCCTTGGGTCGTCTTGTGTGAGAGAAGGCCTGCGCCTACCACATAGTAATCGTCCACCGACCAGCGCCCCCGACTCCAGAGATGGATGGGGGGAGGGGGAGAAGGCAAGGCAGCTGCAGCAAGGGAGCGTGCTCGGAATCTTGGATTGGATATTTGTCAGCAGATCCTCCTTTCTTACTTTCTTTAAGGTAATTTGGCAAGTGCTTTCAGTTTGTGATTCTCAGCGCGAAGTTATGTTTAACGCTGTTTTAAAAAAAGTGAAGTGATATTTTAAAATAAACTAAGAGACTAAGAGCTGAAAAATAATTAAAACAGAGAATCACTTCACAGAAAAATCATAAGCGAATAAAAATATTAAGAGCAGAGGTCTCTACCAAAGAAGCCTTTAGTAGTAATTCTCAATTACATTAACAGAGACGATGGGCTCGTTCGGTTAATAACTACTCTCTCTATCTTAAAATAAATGTTATCTTAAATTTTTAAATTTCTCCTTTTTGATCATTCATTTCATTCAAAAAAGTTTTTAAAAAACTATTTATTTTATTATGAACCGATTTATTATTAGAATTATTTTAAACTTAAACTTTTTTATTTTTTTATTTTTGTAAATTTTTTAAATAAAATGAATGATTAAACATCAATTTTAAAAAATAAAAAAAGTCTATAAAAAGAAATCTCATCAGAAAAGTAAACTGTCAGTGCTTTTATAACGGGCGTGCGGATGCGCTGTTTGTAGCTGCGCTGCACGGAGTCCTGTTTCGAACAGTTTTTACTGTAGCAAAAGTTAGCTACAGTAAAATGCACAGCACTAACCCACCAAAAAAAATCTCAAACAAACCCACCGAAATTATATAGTTTCATGCTATCAAAATATAATTTTATTGTCTCAAATCCTTCCTATTACAACTTGTAGAATATGAACGTACAGCACATCTACACATGTAGCATCTGAACTTACATCACATCTACACATGCACTTACATCTCTTGCATATAAATTAGTCTTACAAACTATAAATTATTAAACATTAAGCACACAGTTGAGAAGAACACCCTCAGTGAGCATGCGCCAAGCCGAACTCAAATGTGGGCAAGCGTCCGTAAGCGGATTTTTTCAACATCATCTGCAGTCAGATGACATCTGAAAACAGTCAGATCTAACAAATTAACAGTTTAGATCTACTCCCATCGAATTTAACTTTTTTTAAAAAACTTATTTATCATAAATCTAATTAGCACCACATAAATATAGAAGATGCTATTTTTTTCTCGCAGGCATCCCATCACTGGCTAGCATTGCCAACCACCCCCTCTATCCCATTACAAGTGTTATTTTTTTTTATTTTTACAAACGACATTTAACTATTCATCTTATTCAAATATTTTATTAAAATAATGTTTTTATCCTGTTGTGAATTATTTTACCAGTAGAAACATTTTAAATATGACATATTTATTTTTATTTTCTATGATTTTATTTTCTACAATAATTAACTGTGGTATTTAAAAATCAAAAAAGGATACTGAGAATGGGATGCAGGGAGTAACTGGTTTGGTACACTACTGCACTAACGAAAGATCCAAATCGTTAGAAGTGGCAGCCGTTGCTCTTACCACTCCGTTCCCTATCGGTGGTGTTTGAACAATGGGATACGATAGTTGGGAATGGGATAGAGAAGTAAAATAAAAAAAAATTCTAACACTTTTATTTATTTTTCAATCTCAATCTCATCTACAGTAATATATTCGAGTTTGAAGAATCCCAAACTCAGCTACTCCCCCTTTTCAAAATATAAGTAGTTAAAATTTTAATCACTTTAACTATTAATAATATATAATTAATAATGTTCTATCATATAAAAATTATATTTTTTAAATTCATCATTAAATAATTTTTCATAAAAAATACATTTTTACATTAAAAATTATATTATTTTTTAAATATTATTGATAGAAGTTAAAAGAGTATGATTTTATTCAAACGTTGAAATGACTTGTATTTTGAAACGGAGGTAATACTGCCATATTGCCTATCATATATTGGGCCATAACGGCCCGGCCCATCTTAGACTCGTCGTCTCCTTCATCTTGTCTATCCCACCAAAATCCGCCCCAAGATTTTTCTTCTCCCCGTGGCAGTGGTGTCATCTTCTACTCCTACGTGGGGCGAGGAGAGGAGAGGTGAGCGGGACGAGACCACTGAGCACTGAGACGAGCGAGCGAGCTATTTAGCCGATTGGGCAAAGATGCCGTTGGCGGCAGCCACCGCCGTACCGCCCGCTTGCAAGCCTCCCTTGCCTCTGCTCCTGCCCTTCCTACTCGCGCGCCGCTCCGTATCCGTCCGCGCCGCGCCGCCTCGCCAGCAACAGCGCAGCCAGCGCCAGCGCCCGCCTCCTCCTGCTTCTCGCCGTCAGCCCCCAAGGGGACGCACTCGCCCTCGACCGCGCGCCCCTCTGGACCATGATGACGACTACGACGACGACGTCAATGAGCAGGAGAGCAGGTTCGCAGGGGGCACCCGGGCTGCCGCCATGCCCAAGCCTCCAGCCGGTTTCATCCTCGACGACCAGGGCAGATGCATAGCCGCAGCCTCCAAGCGCATCGTCACTATCGTACGCCCTCCTTCTCTCTTATTGTTCGCGAATTCAACTCTCTCTTAGGGAGACTCTTTGTACTGGTATAGATCGATGACACAAACAACCGCCCATTGGAATGCATCATCAGAAGAGTGTTCCGGAGCTCACAGGATCAAGAGTGCATGCTCCTCTGCCCCGTCGACATGTACCCCTCCTCCCTCTATTCCTTTGTCTATTATTATGAGTGCCATGCTGCCAATGCCAGCCAAATTCAGTCAATTCCCTGTTTCAGGCCTGTGCAGGTCCTCAAGAGCACAAATTTCAGTGGCTGGGTTGCTGTATGTTTCCATCTAGCGACCTATCTCGCCTCATAGTACCTTCTTTTCAAAGCAATTAGTATCAGCTACCCTTTCCTGAACATTTGTGCTTGTTGCTCACAACTTATTAATTCCTAAGATGAATTTGAACTGTCTTCATGATTTTTCTCCTCCCTAACGCATGATTCACAATTGTTTTTGTAGGTTGATGATGACCAACTTAAACAAATCATTCCATCTGTTGCCTATGCCCTTGCCAGAGTACATATGCACTTTGTTGAGAGCGGGTAAAGTATCACATGACCACCATATGCTACAAATGTCTTCAAGTGCCTTCGTAACATTATCTATAGCTTCTATCTCCCCTTTCAGATTCTGTTATACAGCCAGGGGTGGCTTCTGCTTTCCTGAAGAAGCCATTCAAGAGTTCCATGGTAACAAAAATATCACTGGCATTCGTTTATAGATAAAACTTAGTCAAATAGGTTATTGAGCACGAAGAAAACTTAGTCAAATGGCTTTTTTAGTGAAAGTGAAATTTTGAATGTTTCCTGCTAAGAGAAATGTATTTTTTTCCCTACAATGCGGTAAGATCAGCTATTGTGTGGCCTCATTGTTAGCATCTAGCATAAGTGATATCAAGTATATCAAGTATATCATGTATACCTTAGCTCATCTGTTTATGAAGTACTCCATATTTGTGAAGTCTTATTTGGCTGTAATAAAATGGCAGATTCTGGTGACGACAGTGATGGAGTACCTTTTGAAGGTGTAGAGATTTGCTGCTTCAATTTGGTGAGCCAGCAGATTTCCTCGTCTAGATGTGATGTGGGAGTTTATTCAAGTCAGCTACTATAGTTGCTATAATTTTGTATTTTCCCAGAATGTTGAACATATTTTATATTTGCAATGCTGCTGCTATTGTTGATTTTGGTCACCAAAATAACCAATTGCTAAAATGTTTGTTTCCTCTTTATCGGCATGCCTGTGATTGCTGATGATTCATGTGTGCGATATATTTTGCAGGATGGTGCTCATTATATGATTTATACACCAGTTGATCCTCTTTTATTCATTGCAGTCAAGGTTAGTTGGCTTTTGTTCAGCATGTTCAAGAGTACTTTGTAAAATATGTCAATGATATCTGAGAACACAATTCTCTCTGGGCAGGACAAGGATGGTGTCCTACGCATCGCAGAAGATGTAAGCAAGTGCTATATGATGCAGTCTTCAATATCCTTTTATCTTCTTTGTCGTACTGAATGTGAACTGCTACCAAAGGAAATACTTATGTGCAGCATGTGTGAGCAGGACCTGATGGATGACCCTGCCATTGTCAGCGCCATAGATGAAGAAACAGAGTTTACAGCATTAGTGGTTAGCATATACTCCACTGTAGTAATGTTTAATACTAGAGATCATGGATAAGATTTGATGGTTGGTCTGAATTTTACCCTGCCCCATGTGTCCTGCAGGAGGAGGAAGAGGCCCTTCTTGAAACTGTACTTGGTGAAAGGTGATGAAATCAACGTTGGCCGGTTCTGCCCCGCGCGTGCATCAGTGCATGCCATCAGAGGATGGCATCGAGTCACATGGCTATGCTGTGTGTGTGATTAATTAATGGTACTGTACTGAAGATGTTATGCACAGCCAGCATATGCCCTAGCAATGGTAGACCGTAGATGTGCAAGTATATCTGAGGTAGTAGCTAGTATGTTTAGTTAACCAATCAACTGTTTAGCAATGGAATGATTTGAAATGATGGTTATGCGACGCGCCATCCTCCTAACCCACAATTGAAAGGGTGAATGATATGGAAAATTATCATAGCCATTCATGCATCTATTGCTAGATTTATGGATGATGTTAGCGCAGCCAACGGCCCATGGACCTGGGCTTCTTCCAGGACACAGTCCATAATAATTGTTATCAGGACTGAAAATTATGCCAACAGGAATAAAAAAAAAAGACTAAATCACACATACACTAAGGACCCGTTTGGATTCTTGAAATTGAATTCATTTTAATAATTATAATTTATGTATAAATTAATTAAACAAATATAATTGTATATAGAATATATTTGTATATTTATTATTATAGGGGAGGTAAGCGAGTTGAAAAGTGTGTTATAAGTTAAAGAATAAAATTATAGCATAATAATTTATAGAATCTATTTATCTTTTACACTATAAATTTGAGATAAACTTTTTTTTGTGAATTTAGAAAAGTTATAAAATATCAAATTTTAAGTCAAATAGCTTAATCCATTATGTCAATTCCTTCGAAAAGAAAGGATCCAACCGGTCCCCAACAGGTTTTTCCAGGCCGCTAGGAAGTTAGACCACATTGACAAAAGATATCCTTGCCGAAACCATTCATTCATATGTAACATTGCGTAGTGTATGCTTTCTCAAACAGTGCAATTTGAGTTTCAACATGAAACTTAGAATGCTACACCGACAACTTTTTGTGTGGCAAACCTTGTCAGGATGTGAGCAATGCTGTTCCTCCTTTTACACAGGAAGGCATATATGAATCTGTACCTGCCTGGTTGCACTAGTCAAGATCCCATGGCCTCTTTGTTCTTCAACATAAATATGTGGTTGCGTAATACTTCCTCCGTCCCAATTACTTGTCATCATTTACTGTCAACTTCACTTTCTAATACTTTTTTTTATTTTCAATACATTCACATCTCTGATTTTTTTTTTAAAAAAAACATTCATCTCTTCTCTTTCTTGTCTCACCTTTTTCAACCTATTTAGTTCCCACGCTCACACTTAGGACGGAGAGAATATACGTAAAGGAATGTCCAAAAACTGGTTCGGTCCTCCATGACTACTTCCTTTTCAATTTATCGCAATGGATGTTTGTATGTATGAAGGTACAACAACATAGACGTTTCCTATCAGCCGATAGCATCCGTCGCAGGTGCATTTCAAGACATATCGAGTCTAAAGAACATTTTCAAGGTGATCAGGACATAGGAAGATACTTCAAGGTAATGCGAACAAGGCCAAACAACAGGACACGTTTGGAAGGAATATGCACATTATCATTACTCAAGCCTGACCAGTTTTAGATCTTTCATGAAGATCCACAAATATACCATCATAGACAACTGGTAAGTAGGCACTACTTTTCCCACTTTCTATTCGTTTTGGTGTTGATTATTAACCTAGTTTTATTTCAAATGGGTAAAACTGACCACTGCACCCAGTAATATAATTTTCCAGCTTTTCTAGAGTCAAGAATAAAAAACATCAGAGAAAAAGCAAATATGACTGAATATACACAAGGATGCAGTACATAAAACTGCAGAGGTGAATCAACCCTAATTTGATACAACTGAACATAGACTCTGCTCATGAAGAGCGTATGCTGCGAGTTCGTGAAGCCCAAACCCCAAAGACGAGGAACCAGGATA
>BCLG01004835.1:0-29776 GCA_001602295.1 Zoysia matrella | reverse complement strand
GCGCGGAGACGCCCAGGGCGCGTGGACATGCCGAGGGTGACGCACGCGGAGGCGCCCAGGGCGGCGCCGCCGGCGAGTGCAGGGCGGCACGAGACGACATATGCCGCAACTGTGGCAGGCTTGGCCATTGGGCCAGAGATTGTCAACAGCCGAGGCGCGGCCAGGCACACGTCGCACAAGCTGAGAAGGAGAATCCGGCTCTGCTCCTAGCACACGAGAGCATCGAGCTACCTCCAGCAGCATCGGCCGCAACAGCTCTCCTCAATCTCGATGAGTCGAGGGCACACGCTTTCCTCAGTGACGGCTCCAGCGACAAGATCGACGGCTGGTTCCTCGACAGTGGTGCCACTCACCACATGACAGGTCACAGAAAGTTCTTCTCCGACCTGATCGTCGACGTGCGCGGCTCCGTCAAATTCGACGACTCTTCGGCTGTGGACATCAGGGGCATTGGCTCCATTGTCCTCATCGCCAACACTGACGAACACCGACTCCTCACTGGAGTCTACTTCATCCCCGCACTAAGGAACTTCATCATCAGCCTGGGCCAGCTGGATGAAAATGGCTCGCGCGTGAAGATCAAGGCTGAAATCATGAGGATCTGGGACCTACATCGTCATCTTCTTACCAAGGTAAACAAAGGCATCAATCGCCTCTACGTTCTCAATGTGCAGGTGGCGCAACCCGTATGTCTCGCAGCTCGCTGCGATGACAACGTCTGGCTGTGGCACGAGCACTTTGAGCATCTCAACTTTGAGGCCCTGAAGCAGCTTGGCGACAAGGAGATGGTGCAGGACATGCCGCGGGTCGAGCATGTGAAGCAGCTCTGCGACACCTGCGTCCTCACCAAGCAGCGGCGACTCCCGTTCTCTCGTCAGGCGATTTTTCGCGCCAAGAAAAAGCTGGAGCTGGTGCACGGCGACCTCTGCGGTCCCGTGACACCGGCCACACCTAGAGGCCGGCGCTACTTTCTGCTACTCGTCGACGACATGTCCCGCTATATGTGGGCATACCTCCTCGACACCAAAGCGGCAGCAGCTGATGCTATCAAGCGTCAGCTGGCTACGGCAGAGAAAGGAGTGCGGCTGCAAGCTTCGAGTGCTACGCACCGACAACGGCGGCGAATTCACGGCGGCTGAGTTCGCATCGTACTACGCTGACGAGGGGATTCTGCGCCACTACTCCGCGCCGTACAGCCCGCAGCAGAACGGCGTCGTCGAACAGCGCAACCAGACGGTGGTGGGGATGGCCCGGGCCCTCCTCAAGCAGAGGGGGATGCCGGCCATCCTCTGGAGAGAGGCGGTGGTGACAGCCGTCTAAATCCTCAACCGCTTGCCCACCAAGGCGCTCGGCGGCAAAACGTCGTATGAGGCTTGGCATGGACGCCAGCCGGCGGTTGTCCACCTGCGCGTCTTCGGCTGCCTCACGTTTGTCAAGGAGCTTGGCCACGTCGGCAAGTTCGACGACAGGAGCACTCCGAAAGTGTTGATCGGCTACGCGGAGGGCACGAAGGCCTACCGCATCCTTGACCCGAAGATACAGCATGTGCGCACGACGCGCGACATTGTGTTCGACGAAGGGCGAGATTGGGCGTGGGGCAAGATGGTGGACGACGGCCCGACTCCGGCATACGACGACTTCACCGTTGAGTACGTCCACTTCTTCGCCAAGCGTGCCTACCCCAGTCCCCGAGCCTCCACCGACTCCGGCGACTGTGACGCCGGCTGCGACGAGCTCTCCACCGCCACCACCACAGCCAGCCACGCCACGCTCTCCAGCGCCGACGGCTACTCCTCCAGGCACGTCTACACCAGCACCTGCTCATGTCGAGCACAACCCGGTGGAGCTCGCTCCTCCGCTCCCTCACGACGAGGAACATGTCGACGCGTACCACGACGACGAGCCGTTGAGGTATCGCACGATGGAGGACCTTCTCGGCGACGCACCGGTGCCGGGACTGGTGCCTCACAACCTAGAGGCACAGTTGCATCTTGCGTGCGACAACGGCGAGCCTCGCTCCTTCGCTGAGGCTGAGGGACACGCGGCATGGCGCGCCTCGATGAAGCTAGAGATGGATGCGGTTGAGAGGAACCGCACTTGAGAGCTCGCTGACCTTCCTCCTGAACACCGCGCGATCATCCTTAAGTGGGTGTTCAAGCCGAAGAAGGATGATGCCGGTGCCATCGTCAACCACAAAGCTCGCTTGGTGACACGCGGGTTTGTGCAGCAGGAGGGGATCGACTTCGACGATATCTTCGCTCCCGTTGCACGGATGAAGTCCGTGCGTCTCCTTGGGCTGGCTGCCCAGGAGGGCTGATGCGTCCACCACATGGATGTCAAGTCGCCGTTGAGAAACGGCGACTTGAAGAAGGAGGTCTACGTGCACCAGCCGCCGGGATTTGTCATCCCTGGCAAGGAGAGCAAGTTGCTGCGCCTGCGCAAGGCTCTTTACGGCTTGCGGCAGGCACCACGGGCGTGGAACGTCAAGCTGGATTCCACGCTGAAAGGGATGAGTTTCGAGCAAATCCCACACGAGGCGGCCATCTACCGGCGGGGCAACGGCGGCAATGCCCTGCTGGTGGGTGTCTACGTCGACGACTTGGTGATCACGGGCACCAATGATGCGGAGGTGGCAGCGTTCAAGGAGGAGATGAAGGCCACTTTTCAGATGAGTGACTTGAGGCTCTCCTACTTGAGGATCGTGATGCACCAGGACGACTCCGGCATCACACTTCGACAGACCGCCTACGCCAAGCGCATCGTTGAGCTAGCTGGGCTTACCGAGTGCAACCCAGCTCTCACTCCGATGGAGGAGAGGCTGAAGCTCAGCCGTGACAGCACGACAGAGGTAGATGCCACGCAGTACCGGCGCCTTGTGGGAAGCCTTCGCTACCTCGTCCACACGCGACCGGACTTGACGTTCTCCGTCGGTTACGTCAGTCGGTTCATGCAGCGATCGACGACGGAGCACCAGCAGGCCGTCAAAAGAATCATCCGCTATGTTACGAGGACTCTTGACCACGGCCTCCACTACCTGAGGTGTCCCGGGGCGGCACATTTCGTCGAGTACAGCGACAGTGACCACGCCGGCGACATCGACACCAGCAAGAGCACGAGCGGGGTGCTCTTCTTCCTCGACAAGTGTCTTGTTAGCTGGCAGTCGGTCAAGCAGCAGGTGGTGGCCTTGTCCAGCTGCGAGGCTGAGTACATAGCGGCTTCCACCGCTTCAACTCAGGCGCTCTGGCTCGCTCGGCTACTTAGTGATCTCCTTGGTAGAGACGCTGAAGCAGTGGAGCTCAGGGTAGACAGCAAGTCCGCTCTGGCCTTGGCAAAGAACCCTGTCTTCCACGAGCGCAGCAAGCACATCAGAGTGAAGTACCACTTCATTTGAGGCTGCTTGGAGGAAGGAGCGTCAGGGCAAGCTACATCAACACCAAAGACCAACTTGCTGATCTTCTCACCAAGTCCCTTGGTAGGATCAAGTTTCAAGAGCTTCGCGTCAGAATTGAGATGATTCAAATCTCCCAGAAGACGACGCACAAGACTTAGAGGGAGAATGATGAAATAAGTCTAGTGCAGGCGCTTTATGCTTTATGCTTTACGCTTTTCGCTTTAACATCTTAGACTAGCTTTTTCAGCTTTATGCTTTAGCATCTTAGACTAGCTTTTTCAGCTTTATGCTTTAGCATCTTAGACTAGCATCTTAGCATTGGCTGTCCACCAGCCTATATATATGTTTGTCATGGCATTCTAGTGAGCAAGGAACATGGAGAAAATTGCCCCAACACTGAGTGTCATCCCTCACAATGCGAGTATTGTCCCTAACACATCCACCAACTACCACATTTAAAGTAAATCAAAACAAATAGGACTCAGTTTGATGAATACAGAAAGGTTCGAGATTATTCTCAGCAACCTCCAGTTTTCATAATGCATCCAAATTTACATTGTCTGTACATGTCAAAAAATCATGCTGCCACTATGAAAGTTTCACAATGACAAGGTTGTGCCAGGCACCAAGGTGTAAGGACAGAAAACCAGGCCCCAAAAGACACATCAACTGCACCAGGCGAAACCAGGATGCAGTTGCAGTTGTTGAGAGTTGAAATGACAGTTCAAATTAATCAATAACAGCAGCTAATACGAACAGTCACAAAAGTACTTGATCCAATTAGAAATAAAAATACTATAAAGATAACTTGTATGAATTCTAATGAGCTTCTCGAATAAGTGATTTATCTTTCCAAAATTTCCATGAAACACACCATTACAGCGTAGATAGGTAATAGTAATATTAAACATCAGCTGATACCATACGCAAAAAATTCCGGTACAAACACAAGTTTGGGTTAGGCATACTTTGGTTTGTCAAAATAACACCATCAGACTTCACATGCAAAAGGTCCATGCAATAAAGATTGTGTTCTTCAAGCACCTGCATCAATCAATCATAGGGTTTAAAGTAAGTACTCAATTAAACAATAGAAATGGCAGCATGTATGCCACTGTAACCAGATGAATGGCAATCTCCATCCAAACCTTGTGCAGTTTAACAAGATTATGCCTTGAAATAATAATCTTTCTATCCTCTTCAATCTGGTTATTAAAGACGCGTAGTTGCGCAGCTTCCTGCACGTAAAATAAAGCAAGGAAAAATGTCAGGAACTGTGGGAGCTCAAGCTACTTGAAATGTGGACTAGGCTCTGTTCAATCTCTTTCAAATGTTCGTGTTGGGAGTGCACACTCAAATAGTTTGTTTTGTGGAGCGTAATTTTGCAAATCCCATTGGCAAAAGAGGCTAACCTCTGGAAGAGGAAAACTGAGAATATTTGTGAAGATCTTTGATATGTCACTCGACCGTGAATATTTTTGTCCCTTTATATCCCCTAACAGTCTCTTCAGTGAAGATGGCTGCATAGAAACATGTCAGATGAGTAAGTAATGGTTGTTAAATACAAAATAAGAGCTGAGAAAACAAAACTTTATAGACAATGTTGAAAAAATGTAGTTTTTCTGAATAGTGCATAAAAGGAATACAATGGCTAATCAAATTTGTGTAAAAAGAATTAACAATAAGCATTTTCAATTTGACACCACAATTTTCATTTGTGCCAAAGATAAGCAGGTACAGACCATGGTGTAACCAAATATGCATCAATGCATGTAATGGCCCTCATCATCTACTCACTGAACTGAAAATTCTGTGCAAATAAGGTGCTAATAACTGAGAGGTGGACCTAACTGGGCCGGTAGATAGTCATGTTTAACAATGCAGAGCACTATTGGTGTATTATGTGCATGCGCACATGCACGGACACATAAGGAGAAGGGTTTAAGCTGTATCTAGGATTCTAGAAGCATGAAACAATGTAGTTGACGATGGAGAACTCATGCATTACTTACTGAAAAGAAGGGAAATAAAAAACAAAGATCCTCATTTTAATAAACAATAAAATATATTCAAAACAAGGAATTAATTTAAGAAAGAAATTAAAAGTAATCATCACATCAACTATGCAAGTACCAAAGAAACCGGAATAATATTTGGGGGACATTGTATATTTAAGAAAGAAGTTGTTACATAGTCAACAAAAGATTTTCTAATTTAGTTTCAAAAGAAAAATATAAAATACAACCAAAACATGTTCATTTGAACAATGTAAAACCATTACCAGAGAAGACAGGCGAGAGATATTGTGGAACATCAGTGGGGGCTGTACATGTCCACAACATATATAAGAACTAACAAAATTGACAACATATATAAGAACTAACAAAATTGCTCCAAGTTGAAATTAAAAGGAGAAAGAGTTAATAAATCTCACAGGTTGCTTATCCTTGGGTGCTGCTGCCAGTATATTCTGCCCACAAATCAATACTACTGGTCCATTAAGTCGATCAAACATTTCCACAGCCTGTTGCACAAATTCTCTGCGTTCTGATTTTGGAACTGCTCGAGATAACAACTGGGAACTGTCTGGAAAGTAGACAATTATTGGCTGGAGAGATGGCAAAACCTAACCAAATGAAAATCATTAGCGAGTCGATGGAGAGGTAAATTTAACGAATGCGGCCTCCAACAATAGAGCAATACTATTACCTAAAAAAAATAAGACCAATACTTAAATTGGACCATTACATAGGAGTTTTTTTCCATATACATTTGCAAAGGAACATATTTTCAAAACTTATGTAAAGCATATGTCAAGATTTCTTCTGAGAAATCACCTCACAAAGTGCTTCAATTGCAATATGCCAATCTTCCGATTCAGTATCATGATCATGCGCAATATCCTGAGCTACGTTGAAAATCAGATGAAGTAAAGGTGCTGATCAAATCAAACCAAAAGACACAGTTCCTAAAACAGAGAAGAGGCATACCATCTACCCAGCAAACAGTTGGTTTTGCATTTTCCTCCATGCTAGTTGCATCTACATCACCACCATGTAATTTCTCTGTAGGAGGGTCAAATATGACAGCAACCTGGTCCCCATTGACCTCGTATACCTCTCCACGCTGTCCATTTGATAAAGTCCTGTGATTATAGTGTTAGAAATGTTCTTCTTAATCTGCATGAAAATTGGCATTACGATAACAGCAAGTATGCCATCTATGCGTGTAGTGTATGTTTATCTGTTACAACTAACTGAGGTTATAGCTTACGAACATCATTGATGTCTACAGTGACACATCTATTGACGCTGATAGCAGAAAGTCGAATAAAAGATTACAAAACTGAGTTGAATCTTGGCATGGACAAAATACAATAAAACCATAAAAGGAAGGCTTGAACTTACAATAATACAAGATACGAGTGTGCTAAAAAAACCATTTTACCATTTTCTATGAGAGAATGATATACCCACCCACCTGGCACTAACATAAGTATAGGCATTTCTTGAGCCATCTTGAGTAGCTATTTTCCCCAAAATGATCCTGTGTATAGTGTAGGTGATACATATTAGCGTTAACATGAAGAAGCTGAATTTTTAGCATGACAGAATAAACTAAAGCCAGGAAATACTGTATTTCCTAGTTTCATCAACAAAGCAGAGAAAAAATATACTGTTATGCATTTATGCCAGATTCAAACAGCAAAATATCCACACCCAAATCCATAATGCATGCAGAAATTTTTCTAAAAAAGAAATGAAAATGAATGAGTGACAATTAATGTTGCTGATTTTGCCCTAATCACAATCACTGCGCTTATAATAATTCTAAAGCCGTTCATATAGCCCCTAACACCAGCATACAATTAAAAGCATGCAATGCTCAGGCACGGTCGCTAGGGACCCATACAGCAAAGATAAAAATTTGTCATAGCACTGAAAAGAAGAAGAAGAAGAAGAACCTCTGATCTGCTTCAGAAACTGCGGAGACATACTTGATCCTATCTCCTGAAAAGAAATTACAAAAATCAGATTACAGATCCAATATCCAAAAACCCAAAGCATATTTTAACATTCACTAATATTTGGATGAAGCTGGTTCAAGTTTGGAGCTGGTGCAGGTCAAGCTATGAGCAACGTGGTGCCAAGAGGCAAGACTCAAATATGCTCAGGCAATCATGGGTCCAGATTTCAATTTACCGTGACTGAAGTTCAAAGACAAAAAAAAAAGGTTGAAATCAATACCAAGTTACCTCTTTGGAAAGGCCTTTTCTCTTCCTCTGTTGAATCAGGAGTTTCAGACGATTCTGATGCTGTAGTTTCTTCACCACCAGCAACTCTCTATAATAACAAGCAAACAAATGAGAACTGTAAGTCGGATATTTATGCAAGAAGAAATAACTTCAACAAGAGCAGGCAAGAAATTTCTAATCATCCTTGCTTTGTACTTCTAGTACAGTACAGACAAAAGCAGAACAAAGGTCTCACAAGATTTAAAGTTCATGCTACAGCACTAACAAGAGTTATTTTAAACATGCCATTCTGTATAATTATGTTTTCATCAAATCAATTTCGCTTTCATTTCAACCCATTTTCCATGAAGTTGTTGAATATTTTAATTGTCACTTCCTTTTGCAAAGATCTAACAGCCACAAACAATCTATTTTACTGTATTGAAGGTCCATAGCCATCACCTGCTGCACTCTACTATAGGAATCACTAAACTCCTAAAAAAGATACAATAGACTAATAGAATAGATCACCTTGGCAAATTCCTCTATAGTACATGGGACCAACTTTTTGAGGTCATCCACAGACTTCTTCAAATTTTCCACAGATTTGAGAGCATCTTCATCATCGCTTTCTCCAGACTTTTCATTGTTGTTTGTCCAATCTTCATCACCTTCGTCTTCCATTTCAGACTCTGATCCTTCATCCTCGGACTCAGCATGTTCATTATCCTCCTCACTTTCTGAGTAGTCTTCCCCATAATCCTACAAACCAGGTGAGATGTAAGGTCTGAAACACCCTTTATACTTCGCAACAGTGCAAAATCTTACATATGGCGCAAGAATGCTGCTGTCCAGGACTAGTAGCGGTACTCGCAACTCATGCGCAAGTGCTCTAACCAATCTCTCCCTGTAAAGCTCAGTTCCTGCATCAAACAAATGACAAATCACAAAACTCGAGCATTTACAACAATATTGACTATCCGCATCCCTGCTGATTAATACCTGGCGAGCTCTGGAGCAATATCCTTCTTCCAGATGAATGGAGTCGCGAGCCATACTCTGCTACGACTCCCTTGTGCTGCAGGTTGGACTTGACACACTCACTCAGCAGCTGCCGTGCATTCTCACTTGCAATCCAAAAGGTAGAGACACATTATCCAGTAGTTCGCACATTAACGTTAGCTTCATTCAAACAAACACCAAACAGATGGTACACGCATCTCACTTGACGTAGTAGGGAAAATTCTGCCACGAGAGGGTCGCCTTCTCCCATGGAACCAAGCGGCGAAGGAACTCGTTGCGGAACCTCTCACGCTTGGTAAGGAACGGCGACTCCCGCTGCCTGCAGCCGGAGACGAACCTCTCGCCACTTAGCCACTCCTGCTGGTCCTTCTCCCCGAGCCGCGCGTGCTCCTTCTCGAAGCACCTTCCGCTGCTCTCCGCCGACGCCCCGCCACCCCTCGCCTCCGCGCTTCCGACGCCGCCCTTGGAGCCGTAGAACCGACATAGCCGCCGGGCCGGGCCGTGCGGCCGCGGCGCACCGACGGCGCTGAACCTCCTGATCAAACACCCGCCGCCAACACCGCTGGCAGAGATGCCTACTGAGCTTGAATTGATCCACAGCGGCGGGTGCATAAGGAGGCATCGCAGCCGCATCGCGTTGTACATCTCGGGCGCCGCCGCCGCCGCTGCTTATGGGCAAAAACGGCGAGGAATCGACAGTTTAGATCATGTCGTTGGGCATGTGGCAGATACGACGATGCGGTGGCGGTGGCCGCTAAGGATGACGGACGCCCAACCTAGGTGGTGGTGTTGGAGACGGTGGCGCACAGCCGCGAGGCTGCGACGGCGGCCGAGGGATTCGGAGATGGCACGGCACCACGGGCTTCGCCGAGGCTCGGCTAACCCGCATCTCACGCCTTGACTCTCCTGCTGCGATTTGGGCCGACTTTGAAGCCCGATAACCTTCCGCGGCTAGGAAAAGTGTACCCAAGGCCCAATAAAATGAGGAAACAATGTCATTTCCTCATCAAGGTATGTTTGAGACATTAACCATCCGACTTTGCTTGGGCACATTCTCTTTTTCCCTGGCCCAGTACCCCCCAAATGGGCTCTTCCGACAACATGGTCAGCCCATTCGAGACAACGACCACGCCAAAGGCAAACATCTGCAATGGTAAGGCAGCCCCCTCCCTCCGCAAAGAAAAGCTGCACTGGCCTCCTGATGATATGTTCTCATCTCGTACGAAATCATCTCGGATAGAAAAAGGAAAACAATGACTCTGCGTGGTGAATTGAGTATACTAGCGATCTACTAGTGAGATCACGAGCCGGCAAAACAATCATAGGAATCGATACCAAGAGTGTAGCCACAACCCACGGGCCATGGAGACCGGCCGATAAAGCCAGAAAGAAAGGGAGAAAGGGCTGTCTCGGTAAGTGGTGGCCACAAGGGCCAAATTGGCCCTCGACTTTTTGCAGCGCCGATTTACCTATAGATCTAGCGGCCAACAGCTCACCTGAGTAAAAGCGTTCACTCGCCTTCTGAACGTGCTGAAGATGAGTGCGGTGGTGCTGAGATTTTCCATTCCGAGGAATGGGGTGAAGTGCTGCTTCTTAATTCCGCAATCGCGAACGCGTGCTCACAGGAATTGTTTGTTTGCACTGTTTACTCGGTCACTGATTGATTATTCAAGGAATCAAGGTCACGCCGCTTGAAAAATAATATCTTATGCTATCAACTTACCGAAACTGATACTATAATTGTGCAATTCAGAAGCACTTGGGAGTATAATGTGCGCGACGTACTGCGGTCCACGTGTGGGAAGAACCATCCGAATCTGTCATCTCGACCACACAAACAGCGCCAATTTCGGCAGATTAGCCATATCTATCATGCATGCGAATGCAACCGCACCAAAGCAGATCAAACATGGGGGTGAAAAAAAAAACAGCCGCCGTGCCGTCACAGCTCGACGGAGAGCAACAAAAAATTCAAAAAACCCCCAAGTGAGACGCATTAAACGGGAACCGGAATCAGACAAACCACCGACTGTGAGGAACGATGAGTGGTCCCGGGGCTGCTCGGCAGGTGAGCTAGACGTGCCATCCACGCGCGGGGCCGCTGTCATGGAAGCAACGCGCGGGCACGGGCACTCATCCGCCTCACCTGCTCGCCACACTCCGCAGTCGCCTGTCGTCACTCGGCGCCACCCACCAGCCACCAACACGGAGCGATCGGTTTTCTTGCCGAAAGTGTTCGAAACTTCGAAGCGCTCTCGCGTTGGTCCAACTTCCGCGCCAGCGCCAGCGACTCGGAGGTGAGCTCAGCAACGGAAGCGAGCGGTTCAAAGTTTGAAGCGTTGTGGGAAAGCGGACGAAGCATGAGAACAACGTTGCCGTGTTTTTTCAGTCGCTGACGATGGACATCGATCGGCGGATTGGCATAGGCGTACGTTTCCCGGTGACACCGACGCCTCCTTGTTTCAGTTGTTACATTATATCATCTCTCTGCATTTCGTGTTTTCCTTTTTCCTGACGGACAAAGCGAAAGCATGAGCTGCTCCGTTGCAGCGATCGATCGACAGGGACAGGTGAGCGCCGCTGCTGCGTCGTGCTGAAACCTGCAGGCCTGCTGCGTCAAATTCAAGCTCGGAGTCCAGAAGTCAGGAGTGCTTAAACGTAACTACAGTAGAGGGCGGAGACGGTGACGCGCGTGGTCCATGAACCTTATTTGCAGCAAGGTTAAATGCCAAGCGACGTGACGGTCACGTAGGTTTCCCGCGGCCGGATACATCATCTAAAAGTCGCAAACATTCTGAACCTTGTTCGCGCGGGAACGTCGTTGATGGGTGTTTCTCGTCCACTTGCCAAAGGAACAGAGGATTGGGGATGACACGATACGAAAGGACAAGTACGAAAACTCAAAAACCGCAGCATCCGAGGTGCGCCGGCACCGCAAGCTCGCCGAGGTAACGGTGTACGGTGTACGACTACGAACGCTACCGTTGCCGATGCTGCAGAACTGACAGGCACGGCATTAAACAGCGTACGATCCCTGCTCCAAACCGTTGTGCGCGTGACGCCCAACCGGGAACTCCTGTCATCCTGTGCACGGCCGGCCGATCCGGGCCCGTGATCTGATACACAAGGCTCTAACTGCTTGATCCGATGCAGCAGTCCTCGCGCACCGATGCGGATAAAATCCCAGCCTATCGCAGCCGCGCAAGCCGCTTTCCCGGACGGCAGTGACATGATCAAGTCCGAGCGTGCAATGATGCCACCCACCTTGCCGCGGCCGCGAGGAGCTCGACGACGCACGACCCCCAACCGAAACGCGTGAGTTATTACGCTTTACGCGCGGACACACCGCGGGCGCTCTCATCAGCCCGTGACCCGAAACGCTCCGCCCTCGATGGCACGGCTTAAAGCGTTTCCTCACCCCATGTCGCATTTGCCTCGGCTCAGCTCAGATCTCGCCCCCCAACAATTTGCTCCAGTCCTACCTCCCCCACCTCGCCGTCGAGCAAGCTTGCGTCCACACTGTTAAACGACCCCATCCACGCTTGGATTGGTGGCCGGTGGCGCCACGCCCACAGCTACCTACCTGTTCCTCTCTGTTGGCCGCACAGTTCCTGGTCCAGCTGCTCTCGTCGTGTCGAGGGATGATACAGAACTCCGACAACGCTCCGTATCGCCGGCGACATTGAGCTGTGCCGTCCTGCGCCCGAATTCGTGGTTGCTTTTCTGGATTTTGTACGGGCAAATGGGTTGCACCGGGTCGAGGCACGCGGTGCGGGGCGGCGTCCGGTCGCCGTACGCGCGGAGCTGCTCCGGGCCGGTGGCCGGGGCCGTGCACCACACCGTCGCGCTCAAGTCCTCCACGCTGGGGTCGCTCAGCCTCGACCGGGACGAGGAGATGATGAAGTGGCGCGACGATCGCGGTGTCGGTGCGGCCAACAAGACGCCGCCTTCGAAGCAGCAGGTCAGCCGGCAGAGGCAAGTGATGGGCTCGCCCGCCAAGACGCCAGCCAGAGAGCCCGAGGTGATCAACGTGTGGGAGCTCATGGACGGCCTCGACGACAAGGACGAGGACGCCGACGCCGACGCCGAGGAGCAGCAAGCGAAATCGGCGCCAGGTTCGCCGGAGTTCGATCCAGACATCATCGCCGCGTTCCGGAAGGCGCTCGATGAGGTATCCCCGCTGCCGGACGGATTGGGCGAAGACAAGGAGGGCGTGAGGAAGGATGACGAACCGGGCTACGAGAAGGCGGGCGTCACAAAGCGCGAGATACAGAAGTTTCCCGGCATCGTGCGCGCACGGGTGAGCGCATTCCAACAGAGGATCGACGCCAAGCTCGCCAAGGTGGCTCCAACACAGCCGCAGCCGCCTTCTCCCCCGCCGCCACCGGACAGCGCCCGCAAGGTGGTGTTGTACCTCACCAGCCTCCGCGGCATCCGCAAGACGTACGAGGACTGCTGGTCCTCGCGATCCATCCTCCAGAGCTACGGCGTGCGCGTCGACGAGCGCGACCTGTCGATGCACGCGGGGTTCAAGGACGAGCTTCAAGCCACGCTGGGCGCGGCGGGAAGTCTCCCGCAGGTTTTCGCGGACGGCAAGCACCTGGGCGGCGCCGTGGAGATCCGCCGGATGCACGAGGCCGGGGAGCTGTCGAAGGTGCTGGAGGCCTGTGAGACGGCGCTACCGCCGAGCGTCCCAGGGAAGGGCGTTGCGCTGGAGGCGTGCTCCGGCTGCGGCGGCGTGCGGTTCGTGCCGTGCGAGGAGTGCTCCGGCAGCTGCAAGGTGTTCCTCGAGGAGGTGGGCAGCTTCCGGCGCTGCCCCGAGTGCAACGAGAACGGGCTAGTGCGGTGCCCTCTCTGCTCCTCCCTGTGAGATCTCATCAAGAGTGCGGTGCCCTCTTTGCATTAGTTCAGATTTGTACAGAGAAGTTATACGCACATGTTACTTTAGAAGTGATGAAGTAACAGGTTTGGTTCCGCTTATGTTTTGTTTTCACTGGGCTGGATGTGTACAACTACGAGAAATTGTCTGCAAGGATAGAGACTAATTCTCACCTCAAATTGTTTGCTTCCGAAGCACGGTTATGATAAGTGCTGCCCATGAACAATTGGAGCAAGACATCTAGAGAGGAGGTCGTGTGATGCCCCGGACACCAGGAATCGATGCCGAGATGGTGGCTTTTTCCGTGATGTCTGCCGCCATCCGTGGCTTGATCGCCACCTTTTCCTGTGATAATTAAACCTGACAACGGTTTGGTTTGAAACCGGTTGCAATGGTCGAGATTCTTTTTGGTTTCCTTTTAGATGGGCTGAAAACAGTTTGAAATATCAATCAGTTTGGTTTGGTTTGAGTGGGCCGTGATACTAGTTTAGTTCACATTAATTTTGGGTTCTAATTTTCGGGTTCAAAGAATTTCAGCCCATGGGTTTCAAACCGATTCTATACGTATGGGTTGAGAATGGACGGCCAGCGCAGAGTAGCTGAGTAGGGTTGGTCACCCCGCCGGCCATCGCTCTTCCGGCCACCGTCCCATCGCCCCTTCACCTCGCTCCTCGTCCCCCTCGCCTCGTTCCTAGTCCCGCTCGTCCTACGGCTCCTCGCCCTATCGCTGGTAGCGCCTCCCTCCCGGTCCCCTCCCCAAAGCACCGCTACGACCGCTGCTGCCTCCGCCATCATCCACGTCGACAGCGGCGCATGCCCTTTGCTCAGCGAGCTGGCGCTTGTTTTCGGCGAAGTCCTGCTCTAGCTCGGCCGCCTTCGCTCACAGGTCCCCAGCGAGGCGGCACTCTCGCTTGCCCGCAGCATGGCGCGAGAGGCTTTTCATTTTTTTTCCCCCAATTTGGGTCATGGAAGCCAAGGTACAAGATCCGTGGTTGATTAGGTTGCTTACCTTGCTGAGCTGAGTCGCGCCGTGGATCGGATGCATGGCCATCCGTGGCTTGATCCATGTGCACGTACCTGAACGTACAAGAGAGCGCACAAGTCGGGGTCCTCGGCGTTCACGTCGATCCACGGCGCCAGCGCGGCCTCCCACCGCGCCCGCCGGCCCTCGTCCGCGGTGGCCACCATGAACTCCTCCAGGGTCACCTCGGCCGTCGCGTTCACGAACCTGACGCCGGCGTTATTCAGCTTGATATCCCACGACCCGTCCGCGCGGCGCCGGAGCCGGCCGGCCATTTCCAGACAGTTGGACAGCGCTTCGCTCAGCGACTGATGATTATCTCCCTGCACTGATCCATGTGAAAGGAGCTTTGAGTGGTAAATCTTTCTTGAAGTATTCATTTGCTGTTGTTAGAAGTAATGGCATTCCGAGTCTCCGACTGATGCTATATATATTTTTTTAGAAAATTCGGGAAGAGCATCCTCACTTTTTTATTTCATAAAAGTTGTATACATAAAGTTTGTTACATTTCGTTTAAAGACAAACAGCAGGGGTAGAGGGGAACAACGACACTCAACAGCTACTAACGGAACGAGAGCGTTTGGGAAGCCTACAAGCCCAGAGTTCCGCATCCTCGCGGCAACCAGCTAGGAGGCGATTGTAGCAGGGGGACTGGGAGCGGAAAACGACATCATGGCGATGTTTCCATAAGCGCCAGCAACAAAGAAGCAAGAAGGTGCTGAAGTGCCGCTCTGGAACAGGGGGCCGTGGATGAATCCGCCAGAGCTCTTCGGCAGCAGCCTCAGTGACATCAACCCCGATGAGCCGCCAGAAGCCCGCAGCGAAATCGCACCCAGCAATGATATGGGTAGAGCTTTCCACTTCGACGCCGCAGAGGTCACATGAGCTGGAGTTGATGCAGTGTTTCTTGAAGAGGTTTTCTTTGGACAGAATACGGTTCTGGACAAGCAGCCATCCAAAGAACTTCACCTTGGGCGGGGCATGACTCGTCCAAATGAAGTCGTAGAACTCGCAAGCAGGGCCGCCCACTGAGGCTACAACTTTGTAGATTGTCGAGGCGCTGAGGCGATTTGCCCGATCCTCCCACGGGCCGTGGCGAATGTCTCTCTCATCGAAGAGAGTGAGATCAGAGAGTGCATCATGTAGGCGCTCCAGCTGTGCACTTGCAGCAGAAGAGAGGCGAGGGACAAAGCTGCGCCGCAGGCCTGTAGTGAGCACATGAACTGTGGTTTCCAGACGGCAAACATGAGAATAAAGCTCCAGCATGGTGTCAGCCAGAACACCTAGAGCTGTCCAACAATCATGCCAGAACAAGGTGGAGCGCCCGTCCCCCCACCATGACTGTAGTGAGCAGTCTACAGTCGGGGAGGAGATGACGCAGCTCCGCCCAATGTGATCCAACAGCCAGCGAGGCAGGGGCTTCATGGACACCACCGAATTCCGTCTCAATCCATCTGGACCAGGCCAAGTCAGTGCTTCCATGAGCTCTGTGAAGCAGCTTCAAGAGGAGGCAAGAATTCTGAAGGGACAAGTCCCAGACGCCGAGGCCACCAACTTTCTTTGGTCGGCAAGCTTTATCCCAACTGATGAGGCACTTGGCTCCGGTGACGGTTTCCTCGCCGGCCTATAGGAAGGCGCGACGACGGGCATCAGCCATCAAGGACATCTATGACACCTTGCGGGAGAGGGAGAGCGCCCATGGCATACACTGGCAGCGAGTCTAGAAGTGCATTGACGAGGACAAGACGACCACTGTGATTGAGGAGGCTCGCCCACCATCCCTTAGGGTAACAACAATGTATAAGGACCAACTAGTCATTATAAGTGAGTCCTACTATCAGGTGGCATTAGCTATGAAAAACTCCACAATGCTATGAACTGAAGTGTGTATCAAATATGATGGTCCCACTGAAATATATCAGTTTTTACGAGAGAAGAGATGTGAGAGAAATAATTATTTACTTCATATGGGTGGACAATAGCCATATGAGCCACTTTAGGAGTTAATGCTATATGAACTAGTTACACAATGTATATAGCAGCTAGTAGAGAAGCATTTAATGTATAAGGATCACTTTTTTCTACATTGTGGTTGCTCTTAGAGATACCGATCTAGACTGGCAACGATGGGGGCGAAGGCAGTGAACTTGAGTTTTTCATGGGAGAGTGGAAGCCCCAGGTAAGTTTGCGGGAAGTCACCACGCGCACATCGCAGGAGGTCCACAAACTGGTCCACGTCAACAGGAGGAACAAGCATGGGCACAAGAGTACTCATGCTGTAGTTGATATCCAAACCGGTAGCTCGCAAGAAGGCAGACAGCAGGTCCTTCAGGCGGGCAACAGAACCAGCATCAGCTTTAGCCACTATAAGAGTGTCGTTGCGTACTGCAGAACCGTGCAACAACGATCCATTGCTAGGGGGTGGCACAGTAGCGGGTCTTTGGTCAGGAGTTGCTGCAGCAGGTCTGCAACGAGAATGAATAGATATGGGGATAGCGGGTCACCTTGGCGCAAACCGCGGCGACATGTTATCCATCTGCCCGGCACCCCGTTGAGGAGCACTGCTGATTTAGCTGTCTCTTGGAGCAATTTGATCCATTTGCACCACAGGTCCGGGAAAACACGAACATGGAGGATTTCAAGAAGACCATCCCAGCAGACCTTACAGCCCGCCTTCAGAATCAAATTGCAAACCTTGTGAACCTGGACCAAACAGGTTTCATCAAGGGGCGGTCTATATCCGAGAACTTTGTGTATGCTACTGAACTCATTCAGTGCTGCTACAAAAGAAAAGCGCCAACCATCATTCTCAAACTCGATTTCGCTAAAACTTTTGGTAGTGACTGATGCTATATATTGAATTATAACTCATGTGTTTTGTTAATCAGATTGGTATATTAGCTTTTTTTTTTGTAAGGCTAGTTGTAAATACAGTCACGTATACAAGTGAAAATCATATTGGTGTAGTACCACCTCTGTTTACAGAACATGCGTGATGTTGAATGTGCAAGGCGGTGCAGACAAAATGGGTGAAACTTTCTAATGATGGAAAATTCCTAATGCAGGCAGTGTAGACTGATGAGTGGGCTAACATGCTGATGGGTGAAAACTTTTAGCAACCAATGAGTTGGAACCGGTTTCTTCTATTGGGTTGGTGTGGGTTAGATTCCTTTTTTGTGTTAGTTTGGTTTGGTTTGGTTTGCACATGTAAAATGGTGGGTTAGTGTGGGTTGAGTTGAATTCACATGATATGATGATTTAATTTGTACTTAGTTTCAGTTTTAGATCCACCGACAGGTTTATACATAATGGCACCCGGGTGGCCATGACCTCTTCTCGGATGCTTCGGTGGAACGAAAGGATCTGCCACCGACCCCCGAGGCTGCGTATGCCTCTCGTTTATCCGCCTTGTAGGCCCATGATCAGTTCTCTTGTAACCTGGGCCACAAGAGGGACTCGAACCAACAATCTAGTAGGCCCAGGTCCCAGCGAGCATGCCTTAATATGGGCCACGATCGCATCAAGTCTAGCCCGTAGCTTACCTGTTTCCAATCATCCATTTCTAGGAGACATCCAGGCCAAGCCTATAACTATAGACCTCCAATTGAAGACACACCATCCATCAAGTTCGTTCTCCTCCACTACTCCATCAAACTGAGAAACAGTCCAGTGAATCTACGATCCTAGCCTGTCAAACTCGACCAAGTTGGATTCCTTAACGTACATCAACCGTTCGATTATTCTCGCACGCAGGATTGCCTTATCGCCGTAGACTGTGTAGGCACATGAGAGCTATGTACAGCAATAGCTACGGCCGTCTCCCATCGGATTAGACGGAAACTTGTAGATCAGCGTGACACCCCACCGCAATTATATGGGCGGCAATGAGAACGAAGCACCAACCGCTGCTGGGTCGGTCCCTTTCCACAGCAACTTTTTTGGTCATGCCTCGCAACGCAGCTCGCCGTTGTACGTGCCAGCGCTGACAGAGATGGATGTGGCGTGGGCGTAATCATGCAATCATGCGTCGTGAGGGCAAGGCGTCTGCCGCTGTAATCATTTCTTCTCTCCCTGCACGACCGGCGCGGCATGCATGCAGCAACGATGGTTTCATTCCGAAAAAAGTGCCAATTTCAAGGACCTGTACGTACTGGTAGTCAGAGAATTTAGGGAAGATGAGAGCGCAGAGTAAAGTTGTTTAGCGAGTGCTGTAAGCCTGTAACAGGGGGTAAAACAAAATAATCAGAGGAATGAGCGAGGGCAGTTAGCTGATCTAGAAGAACCATATCGGTTGGCTAGCTTCCCAGTTGTCTGCCGTTGAGACCTCGTTGTTCGATTGGTGGACTCCATTATGCAACCTGCAATGACAAAACACGTCCGCGACAACTAAACCGGCGGGCTACGCGTGTAAAGCGCGCGATTTGTCTGGTTATGGGTCGTCGCCTCGGTGCTTGTGGAACGCTAACTGCCCCGGTCACTTTCTTATCTTTTTAATTTTTCCTTTCCAAGGCTGAGAGGAAGAGATCAGGTAGGTCAGACGATGGGACGTTAACCTCCCATTGATTATGGCGCTGCCGCGCGACTAGTGGTCGCCGGTGCGCATGGCCCTGCGCCGTGATCCTCGTTGTGGTTGTTACGCGGGATCTATGCCTCCGGAACGAAACAAAAAGCGAGAGTTTAGTAGTAGCAGCTTAGTTGGAGTCCAAATCTGTGTGAGTCCAAATCCAATCCCGACGCGAGCGCAGAGACGGAAATGCGGCCCCGACTGGCTATTGGAGTGGCGCACGCGACGTAGGTCCGGCGACCAGGGCGGCCGGCGTTGTTGCTCGTCGTCAAGGACAAAAGGATCAGCTTTGTTTTGGCTGTTTTGCAACGACAGCGCGACTAGCGAGAGGATCAGGTGCCCTTTTCTTTACTCCTTGCTTAAAACACGAACGAACCGCAAGTGCCGGAACTATCTTTCCGATCGCAAATCGTGAAGCGCTTTTCATCCCCCCTCTCTCTGTCAGTAGTACTGCTACTGCTTGCACTCTGCGGCATCAATCGCCAGTTCGGCACAAAACACTCGAGTCCGTAGCGGACTCGAGGACAGCAAACATTCACGTCTCGTAAAGCGTCGGAGTGAAAACGAAGTTTTACTACTGCGACGTTCAGTTCGGTCAGGGCCCAGATCAGTTCACTTTAATTGCTATAAACGCGACTTCTGTTTCCGGTAGCAGGATTCCCAGGCGAGCGATTGGTGAATGAACGTAGTACGCGCTGGCACTATCGACCCTCCTGGTTCGGCTGTCCCTGTCTGTCAAGCTGGGCGCGGAGGTTGGCGTGGAGCGCGGGCCCGCCACTTTGGTTAACCATCCCCTTCTTGTAGATTGGGAAAAGGAATGAAGAGGGCGGCAAGAAAGGGAGCGAGCTCAAAAGGCGTGGCCGCATTGGCCAGCAAGGAGCCGCGCGACGCGGACCGGACGGAATCGACCCTGCGTGCAACCGTGCAGCCAAAGCGCATGTGCTCCACGAACCGCATGTGTCGCCGCCCCGCGCGCCGGCTGATGACCACAGCTGGGATATGCGGTGCGCCCGCCATTTTCCGCGAGGAAAACGCGCTGCCGCCCGGGTAGAATTTTTCCACGGCATCGAGCCAAGAGCGGGGGCGGCCGGGTCCGACTGGCTCGCTCCGCTCCGCCTCTCTCACGAGTCACGACGCGAAAAGGACGTCTATGTTTGCGCCTGGCCTATTCCGGCGCCCCGCTCCCGGCCGTTGAACGGGCCGCCGGCCGGCTGCCGTATCAGGAAAAAGGTTTGGTGAAACTTTTGCGGCGCCGCCCCTACTTGCCTCCGTGTCGCCGCGGTGGCGCTGCAATTGGTGCGCGCGTGCATGGCGAGCGGATTGGTCCGCCGCCGCACTTCCGTTGCGTGGTGGCCTCTGGCGTTGGAGTGGACCGAGTAGCCAGTAGGAGAACGTACGTGTCGTATCCGCGAGAAGTACAGCTGCCGCCATCGGCGGTGACGAGGCGGATTAGCCGTGTAGGCCTCCTGCCTAGTGATGAAAGCTTTTCACGCTTGGCAGGTTGGCCGGCTGGCCGGCCGGCTGGTGACGCTGATGGAAGACGACACTGCAATCTTTCTCGTGCTGGCCGCACCCGTCATGGTTGAACCGGTCGTGGTTCCAACTTTCAACCCCACGGTGGCATGCGCGACACCTGATCGACCGGGAGCGCTGAACTCAAAGTTGGAACGGCGGTGACGCACGTACGTGCGTGTGGCTGAACAGGGGTTTGTGGATGGGTGCGCTGCGCTCTCATAACACGGTGTTCTATGATACGTCGCTGTAGCGTGGTTAGAGCCGGGACGTGGAGAGAAACGTGTGGAATCATCAACAGGATCGAGAAAGGCGCTGGAGGCTGAAGGAAGAAAGGCGTTGAAGCTGCCACGTCGCCGAGCATGGCCGGGCTCGCTAGCTACCTGCGCTTGGATGATTTCCGTGTTCGGGCTCTATCACTACGAGAGGGACGTGCAGACGGCAACAACACGACGACGGGACCTCCGGATCTCCCTTTTTTTCAGTTACGCATGTTTACATAGATAGAAGTATATAGTACTCCAAGGTTTATTAGTTCCTCAATTTGTTTTTCAAAATGATTGCGCTACTAGTTCTTGATGTGAATTGGATTAGCAGTTTTATAACATTTGACTGTGTAGAAAGAAAAGATAACTGGGTTTATAAAAAAGTACTCCCTTCGTTCTTAAAATGATGTATGTTTTACTTTTAAATTCAACTTTGACCATTCGTCTTATTAAAAAAATTATTCAAATATGTAAAATTATAAGTTGTGATTCAAATAACTCTAATGATAAATCAAATTATATCAAAATATATAAAATTTATCAAAAATTTGAATAAAACAAATGGTCAAAATTGAATTTAAAAATCAACGGCGACATCAATTATTTAAGGGCAATGCAAACTCGAAGTTAGCTACTACATGTACTTGTATTTTATTAGCATTAACAGAGAAAGTTAATAATGCAGTCATTGTCGATTGTTACCTGAATTTAAGAGCTATTTAGACTTACGTTGCCCTTCTTCCGATTAAGATATGTTTGTCAATGAGAAAGCAAACCCATATTTTAAGTTTGACCCTCTTTCAAAGGCTTTTCTATATATTCAGTTGAAATTGGTTGTTTACTATATCTAATAAGAATGAGTATTGATAAGCCGCCTTGTTGCTTGGTCTCAATATTTATTAGGCTTTCCTTGTTATTCAACAACTCCACCATAATACATCCAAGAATATCAATTCTAACAAGTATTTGTTGGTCATGCAGCAAGCCTATGCTGACAAATCAACAACTCACCAGACAATAATTTTGTCAACAAAAATAATTCAACGACCACTGAAAGAACTTGTAAAGTTGATTTTGAGGAGCTTTTTAAATCGTATTCGAGCCTTCTTTAATATGTCTCTATCATAAATGAGATGTTGCATGGATGTTTACTTCTTCCTTTAGATTTATAAAGTTATTGTAACTGACCTTCTATCAGTAATGATAATCAATTCTCTATTTTGAGTAAGCAAAATTGCTAATTACCATCTCAGTTCTAAATACTCTCTCTTTCCATTTTTTTAAATGTTTGATTAGTTTAAATTTGTGCTAACAAGTTGAGAATAAATAAACAGAGGGGAGTATTTTTGGTGCCAACAAGTAGAGTAAGCAAGGGCTTGTTCAGTTAGGATAGAGTTGGAGAGGATTCGCGTGGAACAAGGGGATTGAATCTTCGCCTAGTTAAAAATGGATTCAATTATTTCTAATCCTCCTCTAATCCTGGTGAGTAGGGGAATAACCAAACTAGCCTCAAAGGAGTACCCAATATAAATGTGAATGAAGGCTATCCCCATCAACATTAACACAATGGATTATATGTTGGCGAAAAAGAACAGTGTGCCTGCCATTCTTTTTCCCCCTGCCTAACTATCCCCGTCCCTTCAAGGAAAAACGTAGCATCACGCAGAACAAAAGATTGGAAAGGTGTGAGAGACGTGCTTGGACCTACGAGTGATGAACCGTACGCCGCCGGAAAACCCATGCGGACACGGCGCCTTCCACCACGACAATGCTGCCCGTTACAAAGGTCCCCCCGGGCAGAGAATTTTTAATTTTTACCACTAAATACGTTAGCCTTTCAATTTTTAGCACTCAATTCGTAAGCTTTTTAATTTTTATTACTAGATAAATTTTTCACTTCAAAATCTACCATTTCTTCAAAGTTTTAATTATTTTCACTGTTTTATATTGTGTTAAAATAAACAAAATTTGAGCTTAAGTGATGCTAATAGTATAATAAACATAATATAGTAAATATAATGTATTATTGTACAATATAATAACATAATATAAAACACTAAAAATGTTAAAATTTTAAAAAAAAATTGGTATATTTTAAAGTAAAAAAGTATTTAATGGTAAAAATTGAAAGGTCTACAAATAGAGTGCTAAAGATTAAAAGACTGATGTATTTGGTGGTAAAAATTGAAAAAACTCCTTGAGGCATGGTCACCTGGCTACACCACACCACACGTGCCAACAGCCCATGACAAGACCCTTATGAAGCACTGGCGTACCCAGCGGGTGGGTCAGGTAAGTCACGACATACCTAAATTTTTTAGCTCAAATTAGTTCTAATGCATGTATCAGTTAAAGTTTTAATTTTAACAGATATTTAAATACTAAATATACATAGATAATATCAAAATATTGCTATATATGTGTACTAGATTTGGTAGCGATGATAATAATTAAATTTTAGATATTGATATAGGTCTATATTAGACTGTTAAATTAATGTTTACGTATTTGGTTTAGATATCTATTAGCCGTTTTAATTTTGCATGGCGGAATACTTGATAAAAAGATAAAACTTTTGATATATAGTGACAGAATATTTGGTGTTTTTTTAAAATATTTCTCTCTCTCTTACGAGTGTAAGCTTACGATGCATTTACGAGTTAGACTTTTTTTACACCGTATGTTTTTTAATCTAAGTAAAGACTAAAGTTTGATAGTATAGGGTGGTTCTTCCATCATCTCGGATGAGAAGGACAAGTGCTTTGTAGTTTGCACAGTTAATTTTTAGTGACTTGCTGTTGTCTTTTGTCTGTACCGTTGAAAAAAAAATTTGACATACTTTTTTGTAAAATCCCAGGTATGTCACTGGTACCAAGTCAACGGATTAGAGTCGAATGGATGAACGGCTAAGTGCGGTCTAATCGTTTCCAACGGCGAGGCAACTGACGGAAATGGTTCAGGCTCGACCACTTGTTTTTGAAAGCAGATTAGAGCTTTTTTGTGGGGTGAAGAAAAAGAAAAGGGAGATGAAGTAGAGAGACGAGTGAAGCGCACGCTGTGCCAAAAAAGCACAACTCAGAGCGTGCGTGCAGAAAACAAATCTCTGGAATGCGACTTTCTTCGATCGCCGCAAAAGAAGGAAAAAGGGATATGCTCCGTATGTGCAAAAACTGACGTGTTCCCATATCGATGTTTTACAAAGAACAAGGAAAACAAGGATGAAGATGCAAATAACAGGTCAAAAGGATGCCAACTAGGGGCACGTGCTTGATTCATCTACCTACAGTGCTGGTTCGGCAACAATTCGGCCCGAGCACTCACGTTTAAACTAAACGTTATCATTCTGTCTTAAAATGGTTTCATTGTTTAAGTGTAGAATTAGTCTAAGGATGAGTGTTACGAAATCACCGTGCAAAATTACACGTCCCATGATGGTTTGAGATTCCATCTCAAAAATTATTTTGTTGCAAAGGTCCAGACACCCAAACACCGATAGAGTCCAGGGTGCCCGTGCAGATTAAATCTACCGAGAGAGTTTGCTCATGAAACGCCGGCGCTGGACCAGACAAAAGAAGAAAGCCTGTACGAGGCAAAGCTACAGGGCGACGCAAGCTATTTTACAGGCGGAGAAACAAGCAAGGAGTCAGATCCGAAGCCGACGCCCTCGAATAAGCACAAGGATCCGGCCGGCAACGACAAGCCGAACTTGGAAAAATCAATGCCTCGACCTGCCGTGATTACCCGCGTCCCCGTGACAGGAACCTGAGAGTACGCGCCGATTTTGTTTCCGCGTCACGACCACCGGTTTCCAGCTAATCTCATTCGAGGAGAAGAGGATAGTTACCACACAAAGCGGTTATGAGTTTCCTGTTTGACCAATGGTTGGATGGGTAGGTTTTGGTGTTGGGGTGAGGAAAGGTGATGTAAAATGTGCGCGGCTGACCGTCGCAACGGAGAAAACAACGTGACCCGCCGCGTCAAAGCGCAACGGTAGCAGCGGCGGTTCCGCCCGCCCCGGCCGCCGTTCGTTCCTTTTCCGACTTCCATAAACTCCACCTCCTCCAGGACCTCCACATTACTGCGCCCCCATCTCCTCCTCCTCCTCCTCCGCCTCCGGCTCGCTCCGCATCGCGCCCCCCATAACTACGCCTCCGCCTCGCCGCGCTTTCCCCTCTTCTCACATACTCCTACCTTCCAGCCAAACCGATCCCTTCCGGAGCGCGCTGGGTGCCGCGCCTGCACGCACCGACCGCCGACGAGGGGCTCCGGCCGGTCGTCGTGACCTCGCCGTTGTCCGGAACCGTCGTCGCTGCCCGAGAGCGCCGTTGTGCCGGTGGCTGCCCATGCCGGAGGCGGTGCGGGGGCAGGGCGAGGACGGCGCGCCTCGTCGCCGCGCGGACGGACTTGGCCTTAGCCTTGAGCCTTGAGGTGCGTGCGGTTGTTGGCTAAAGCTGCTCTGGAGAAATGGGTGACGATTTGATGAAGGAAGGGAAAATTCAGGAAATAAAGAGACAGTAATAATAGCATTTATCAAACAAATTAACCAATTTTTTGTTACGTTTCTATTTTTGTGAACTGTCATATACTAAATCTGTCTCAGTAGCTGTTCAAACTGTCGTCCGCTTCCATTAGCCGACGCCCGAGTTTCCGAACACGCCCCTAGGCGCCTTGCACCGATGCACCTCAGCCACTCGGAGCACTCTACCATCGTTGTGGTCGTTGGGCACCCAGCGCCTCCTTTTCTCTTAGCCTTGTTGGTATGGGATGGCTTGGACCGGAGATCCATCCGCTTGGACTGGTTTCTTCTGTTGCCTGGGTGGATTTAGCTGGAGATGCTTTTGGTTAGGGGAGCTTTCATGTGATGTGATTCTTCTGTGCTCTTCAACATTAGCATATTTGCTTGCTCCTTTGTTAAAGTAGGAATTTAATCTTTCTGCCCATGTTGTTAGTTCCTTTCTGTTCTTTCTTAGTGTGTGTAAGATCGGTCTCTTTGACACCATATAACTTGAGTCCAGAGTACGGATGCAGCCACTTTTGTGAAATTGTGGAGATAATTGCATGAATATACCAAATCAATCTGATTGTATAATTGAGCTATGGAAGGAAATAGTAGATGTTCAGAACTAGGGTGTGAAGATATTTTTCGTTATGTGAACTACAACACCATGCTTCTTTGAATCCATAACTCCAATTGTTTGGATTGGAGACTAATAACACACACAAGTACGTAATCCTGTAGTGTATTGACCGGAAACTCAGCTCTACTCTTCCCTTAATAAGTGGGGAGCAGCTATGAAGCTTACCCACCTATGCCATCTGTCACCCAACACAGAAATTTCTTTGATACCCAGTGTCATGTGTCTCAGGAATAGGAAGGTCAGAGTTCTCATTGACAGTCCCACATGTAGCAAGTCATCCATTTTGTTTGGTTAGACTGTTTGCGAGGGTCTTTCTTTTTGGTTCCAAAGAACTGAATTCACTTGTTACTTGGGTATAATACAGTGGTTTAGTGGTTCTAGGCGGACAGGTGAAAGGTTAGACCTTTCCAATTTTGGACACAACTCAGGGTGGCTTATCTTTTGATGTACTTATTCAAGTGTTGCAAATTGATTTACTAGGTTGTTTTGGTGATCATTTACCTCCTACAGTCTAGTCTTTCATATGTTTTAGTACTGTTCAATCAAGCATTCCCTCAACTAGTCAACTACAAGCACTAAGCTACTGATTCTATGTAATTTCTTGCTAGAGAATGTTCTTGCTCGCTTCAATTCCTTGTGACATGTTTTGTCCTCTAATCTCTTGTAGATTTAGGGTGTGAACAGAGGGTTTGGATTCTTGTGTATAGGTTTTCTTCTATTGATAACCTGTTGAAGATTCTGACGGAATGTTGGAGGGTCAATCTTGTCTGATATCAAGGTCGCTGCTGAGCACCTACGAGCAGGAGTCCATTTTAGCGTACATGACTTATCACCTCCTTGAGATCACAACGAGTAAGCGCCCACCTGGGACCCTATCTATTGAGCAAGAAGGAATTACTGCAGCAGCTGCAGTGTTGACAAAACGTACCAAGTTAGCAGTGAAGCAGAACATGCCAATGGATTGTGAAGGCAGTAATGATCAGGGTCACTCAGATTCAAGCACCCTAATAAGTTCTATTGGCCGTGACAACTCAATCAGTTGCCTTGCCCGGTGCTCTCGTTCTGATTATGGTTCTATTGCATCAGTCAACCGGAGTTTCCGCTCCCTTGTCCGTAGTGGCGAGTTGTTCAAGGAACGTCGACGGCTGGGGATTGCAGAGCACTGGGTCTATTTCTCATGCAATGTACAGGAGTGGGAGGCATATGACCCATACCGTTTACGGTGGATGACACTTCCAAGGATGCCCCATAATGACTGTTTCATGACATTTATGTGCTCCGACAAGGAGTCACTTGCTGTTGGCACTGAACTACTTGTGTTTGGCAAGGAGATTCTTTCACATATTATACTGAGCTATAGCATTTTGACAAACTCATGGTCACGGGGTGTTGAAATGAATGCCCCTAGATGTTTATTTGGATCAGCTAGTTCTGGAGAGAAAGCAATTATAGCTGGTGGTATGGATTCTCAAGGACGGGTACTTTGCTCTGCTGAGCTATATAACTCTGAAACTAAGAAATGGACAACACTTCCAAGCATGAACAAAGCAAGGCGAATGTGTTCCGGTGTCTTTATGGATGGAAAATTTTATGTTATTGGGGGGATGGCCAGCAACACAGAGGTGCTTACTTGTGGAGAAGAATATGATTTGAATACTGGTACCTGGCGGGTGATAGAGAACATGTCTGAGGGACTCAATGGTGCAAGTGGTGCTCCTCCACTTGTCGCTGTAGTCGAAAATGAGTTATATGCAGCACAATATGCAGGAAAGTTAGTAAGAAAGTACAACAAAAGGGATAACTCATGGATAACACTAGGAGAGTTACCGGAGCGGCCAGAAGCTGTGAATGGCTGGGGTATAGCATTCCGGGGTTGTGGAGAGCGGCTTTTGGTTATTGGTGGACCAAGAGTATTGGGTGGTGGGATGATTGAGCTCCATTCTTGGATCCCAAGGGAGGGGCCGTTGCAGTGGAACATGATTGGAAGCAAACCTTCTGGTAACTTTGTTTATAACTGTGCTATCATGGGGTGCTGATTCTGTGTGCTCCCAAACGTACTGTGAACAGGAAGATTGTGATATTGGTTTTATCAAATGGCTTAAAGCATTGATTCCACCTGATGGGTAATCTCTGCATTCTTTTTGATATTTCAGATTTTACTCAAGGTTAAATAGAGTAGTCAGTTCCATGTATTCCCTCCGTTTAGATCTTGATGTTGTTCTGACCAGCTCATTTGAGCTGCGGTCAATACAATTTCGTTGTTGAGAATGACAATAAATCTGAACGGAGGGAGTACATATTAATAGTTACGCATTGGTTTCTGTTTTCCGTACATTTGATTTGCAGCTGAGGTTTGTACCTTGCTCCACATGCTCTTTTGAAATGGGTTTCCTGAGATGGATGCATATAGGTGACAAACTGTGATTGATAAGCATGCACCTATGTGATTCTATCATGTTCTGAACTGTATCAGCAATATATTTCTATTGTGCAAATGTCTTGACAAGAACAGCATGAATTCTATACATCATTTCTCTGTTTTTCCTTAAATGTGCATCTGCGAGTTGCCTGATGACAAATTTTAGCAGAGTATTACTATTGATACAGTAACAATATTTTCTCCTGACTACCTTTCTATTTGATTTTCTATATCTTCCTCAAATCCTGAACTAATATCAAGTTGCCTGTTTAGATGCAAAAGTGAAAACTGCTCCCTGATTTTTGTCTCACATGGTTTATAATGAAATGCAAGTGGTTCAGTTGTATCGGCAACATATAAGAACATACATCAACATGATATATGGACAAGAGAATATTGGAGCACCGATTTGTCCATGTTTGTGGTGTGCATTTCAATCCTTTGAAACAGTTGGTTGTAAAGAAGTGGCTCCACTTTCTTCTCAGAAATAGGGATCCTACGCTAGCTTTGTTGCTTAGCCTACGAGATATTATTATCTATTGTAGGCAGGTACCCACTTTATATATCCAAAATGGCGACAACTGCGGAGCTAATCAGTAGCTCACTGTCTGGTTCGTGCTTACATGATAGAAACTGCGAGGCCATGATTTGTTTGTCGAGTTGTGGCTACAGTTTTCTCGATTAGTTTATCCGTACCCCATCATTTTGCAGCATATCTATGAAAATCTGCTTATGCAGCGTCTTTAAGAATTTTGTTGTTTTTTCATTGGTTGCTGGGTGTTTGTCGGGTTGTCTTCTAGGCACTCATTGGTGGTACCTAATATGATTATTAGCTAGAATATCTAGGGCATCATCCTAGATGATTAGGGTGAGGAAACTTGATTTTTTTTAAAAAAAATGCGTACTCTGTCTACTCACAAAGTCACAATCCAGCTGATATCGGAATAGAATGGATCTGTACCGGTCGGTTCAACTATTGTGGTGTGTGTGCACCCTGTAGACTGAGAGATATCTGTTGGTCTAGCAGCACTTCTTTTTCGCTTTAGCCATCGCATTCTGCATTCTCATACCTGCGTCCATTATTCAACATAAAAGCGTGTAGCGCACCCCGTTTCCGAGATGCACTGTGCTACACGTATCAGTCCCTGGATCAGTAGCTGATACGCACAACACAACAGAATGTATATCGAAAGCATACTTCGAAAGGAAAAACTAACCTGAGACAGGACTTTTAGTGGCCACACCGTGAGGATCTCTACGATCCTACACCGGTTGACCAACTAAAAGCAGAGCAGACAGCGAACACCAGGGCCCAAATCCACAAGCAGA
>BCLG01004834.1:7008-31024 GCA_001602295.1 Zoysia matrella | reverse complement strand
CCCTCTTGCCGCTGGAGTTCGTGGCGCGCGCGAACGCGACGTGCCGGTCGAGGGCCTCGGCGGTGGAGATGCGGTCGCCGTCGTCTCCCGCGCGGCGGACCTCGTCGCCCACCGCCTCCGCGCAGAGCCCGCAGACCCAGCGGCCCGTGTGCTCCGCGCGCACCGACGCGATGTACGCCGGCGTGCACTCCTCCGTGAACCCGCAGCACTCGCACCGCACCTTCTCCACCTCCATGTCGACGAACGGATGGACGGATGCTCCCTTCGAGTTTGAGCGAGACTACTGCTCACCGCTCCTTCTCCCAGACGGCGTAGGACGACGGCGCGGACGGGCGGTGGCTCTGCTCGCTGGGGCTTCCTGCTGCTTCAACGGCGATGACGGTATCGGCGGCGGACGAGGCCGGTGTCATCGCAGGCGACGTCCTCCCTCTTCTCTCCCTCTCCTCCGGCTTGCGCCGCTGCTCTCCCCGTTGCGCAACCCTCTCTTCTCCCAGACCACGGTGACCTCCATCTCCAACCAAGTGTATTTATCGCTAACCGAGACAGCGCCAGCGGGCCCCGCGCAGAGACGGAGCCTCACCCCCGCCACCACACGAACCACGACAAGTGGATCCTACACGTCGGCCGGACCGGGTCGCGCCTCCCGCTGAAAGAGCCTGAAAGGGAGGGCCACGTAAGGGAGCCGAGCTGGCGAGGCGTCCCCGCCCTTTTCAGTGTGGTGGTCGTGGGGACCGCGACAGCTGGCGGCCTGGAGGGCCGGGCCCCGGCGGAAGTGGAGGGGAGGGGCGGCCAAGCAGGTTCGGTTGCGCCGTCGCTGTCGACTGGGACCCGCGCGACATTTTCCTGGAGCTTTCACCGCTTTTAAAATGTGGGAAAGTAGGAGTAGGCCTGTCGCCTGCCATGGTTTTGTCTTGGTTGATGCCTCCAATCATAGGCCTTTCAAAATTGTTACTCTATCTTTTTTATTTTACTCACAAATATAACTCATTTTAAAATTTAAAATTTATTTTTAATATATGTTATTATCATTTCTCAATACACATTTTTTAATACATTTTCTTTTTTTTTAATAAATATTTATCTCTATTTTTTTACTCTCATTTTTTATATACTATACTTTTTAATTTTTTTTAATTTCCTAGAGAGTCCGAATGTATAAAAGTGAACGGAGGCAGTACTTCATTCATGGATAAATCTAAAGAAACTGACACGTGAATTTCAAAATTGCTCTCGCTCATTTTTTTACGGCAGGAATGGATAACTCAAGAGAAAAGTGCCAGATGCGTTTTTCATGCTACAAAGAAATAAACCATGTTGATTTAAAAAAAAAGAGAAATAAACCATGTGCATGAGAACCAGGAAACATGCCGTGTCTGCCCTGTGGACCTCTCGTATATGTCGTCACCCCCGGACCGGAAGATGCTTGGACCGTGTGTGCTGCGGTGGCACGTACGACCAACACGTGACGGGCGCTGTACGTGAGATACGGTTTCCCGGAAACAAACGGTGCGCAAGATACGGCTCGCTTGAAGCCGTCACGTCGGACTCGTTGCCACGCAACATAACACATGGTGGTGGTGGGAGCGATCCAGGTCCGTGTACGACAAGAGTCGAGACCTCCAAGCTTTCTCGCTCGAGGCGGGAAGCTGCGATTTTGCTGCTGGGTTGTTGTTAGTGTTGTTGGCAAGGCACAGTGGCCGGGGGCTCGGCTGGTGAGAGCGATTTGCCGATCTCCACTTCCAGCGGCGAGCTATTTCACAGTGTCGGAGGCGGCACCACGCCCCAACGCCGCAGGGCCAAATCGACCGATGCTGCCATTCTCCGGCGCCCGACCAGCGAGCGATTGAGCGCTGCGTGGCCTGATGCTGCGTCATCCTGGCGTCTCGCGCGCATGCATGCTGCCCGGAAGCGGCAGCTCAGCTGGCGAGCTTAGCCTGCGAGCGACGGGACGGACGGTAATCTAATCTCCGGTGCGGCCCGCCTCGATCCAGCGGTTAATGCGCCATGTTCCTGTGACACGATCCTGCAACGATCACATCGGAAAGGCAGCGGCGGCCAGTACCACGGAACGGCGCTGTCTGTACCCACCCGTTCCTATCGAGTTCATCAATGGATGCTCCCCCCAGCGTCCCCGCTCTTGCTCCGGAAGGGCACGTGGACTCGAGTAAACGTCACGGGGAAAACCCCGTCCCGAATCCTGACCGTCACCTGGAGTATCCCTGCGTTCTCGATCTATTCCCTAGTCGCTGTCGAAAATCAAACGAACGACATGAGCTTCTCCGGCCCTGAATTAGCCCGCTGAAACCGATCGGATCCGGTGCTCAAAAGTCCAATTAAAATCAAATTTTTGTTAACGATAGCACCGCATGTTTGCTCACGCCCGAGTCGTTTTCGCCGTGTCTCTCTGAGAGGGAGACGCTGATTTACGCAAGGGCCATCACGTCGTCGTCTTCACCAGAACCAAATGATGGCGCGACGATCCCGATCGAACCCGCCGTTTTCGTTGCGGTTCTGAGGCGGCGAAACAGCCCACGCCGCGCGCCCTCGCCGTCGCCGAGATGACGAGGATCAAGCGCGATGTGTGTCTTTTCGCTTGGCCGCTTCAGTTTCTTTTACTGCCAGATGGCGCTCTTCCATTTTTTTTTTTAAATTTATCCGAAAGTTCGCGATAGTTGTTGCAGAGTTTGCTGGTCTGGGCTGGAAGAACACCGTCCTCAAAGTGCTACTAGAGACCAGGTGATGGTCAATTGCAACACAAATTCATGCGTAGATGGCCAGCTCAAGCATCCCACTGAGTTTTGTTGTGCATCTGTCACCTTGCCAAGTTTCTCTTATCCAAAAAAGCTTTTACCTCCTCTGTTTCCATGTCACTACTAGCTTTTCCACATAACGCTTGCGTTTGTAAAAGTCCTACTAACGCGCTGAAACAGACGTAGTCATCCATACAGTGATAGTTCGCCCCTGACCATATCCTCGTCCCTCCGCTTCACTGCTGGTGATAAAGTCTGCTTGTTGACATCCTCCACTTCCAGCCCTGATGGCTAACGCTTATCTGAACTCCAGACGGTGGTTGGAGTTGCCTTTCGCCAGACACCACACACCAGTGCTGCGTCGTTTGGTCTTTGCTTCTCGTCCCTTGTCACTCTCACATTGTCCCTGTACCTACCAACGCACACAATGCAATGCCTCGACCTGAAAACATGGATGGAAATAAAGGCACAGGAAAGGTGAACCGTCATGTCTATCCTCTTTTAGATCCGTCACTTCTGATTCTATTCTCTTATGATCTCTTGTGAAATGATTCTATTTGATTCTCTAAGATAAATTTCTAAAATCAAAACAGATAATCACTTCACAGAATCAGACAAAAATCACTTCTTTTGAAAAACAAGATAAAACTTTCTAATTCTGACTGAGAATCAAGGGCTAAAAGTTCTGTCAAAGGGCCCTTAGATTGCTTAGGTCGCACACATGAGCAGATGAGGTCCATGAAAAAGATCATCGGCATCGTGCTCCAAGGACCAGAATTAATAGAAGAAAAAACGAAGATTAATGCTAAAGGGGGCAATGTAGTACTCAGACAGCGACATTAGCTAATAGATAGGACAAATCAGAAAAAGCGGTGACAGCACGCCGATGATAGGTTCAGCATGAAACATTCACATGGTCAGAATGCACTCCCAACGTACACAGTACTAGAAATATCGAAATGGTATAAAATTGATGCAATATTTGCTTCCTGGTCTTAATTTCGCTGAAATGTTGATAGAACAATCCTAGTACTACAAAGTGGGTAGAGTCATACAATTTCTACAATCAGCACTACAAAGTGGGTAGAGTCATCAGCACTACAAATTGGAACAACTGCATTTCCCCAACCTCTGGTTGATACTGACGGAGTCTGAGACCTATCATAGTAAAAAGTAGAGTACTCGTTTTGATACACACTGCCACTCTGGTTAATGCAAACATCACCAATTGAAATCTAAAGGTCTTCACTTCTTACATCCAGAACTGCGCTTCAGAGGAAACAATCTCGTAAGCTTAAGAGTTGACCATTGCATCAGCTAGATGGGGTAGGAATAAGTGAACTGCTTGTGCCATGGGTTAGTGGTTTGCATGCGAGCCTCACAAAATTATATATCTCCGAGGTTTCAGCCATTGCACCATTTCCATAATCACCACAGGCCAGCCTTTTGGTAACAGGAGGGATCAAAGCTATGCCCAATTGGCTGATTGTCCGAAGATGGCGCTCCGTGAATGGGTTGTTCCACATGAAAGTGTTCATAGCTGGGGCAACAAAGAATGGCTTTCTGAAGTCCCATGCCCTCACCATGCATGTCAGTAGGTTGTCACATAGACCGCCAGCAATCTGAAAAGAAAACAGAACCCAGTGTCACTTTTTGTAGATGACGACCAAGATAATTTGCTGATCTCAACAAAAAAGACACATACCTTAGCCAAGGTATTTGCTGATAATGGAGCAATCACCATGATATCTGCCCATTTTCGCAGTTCTATGTGTAAAACTGGATCTCCTATCCTCTTCCAGGTAGACCACTCATCATCATCAGTGTAAAGAACAACGCCATTAGGAAGAGATGATCTATCAATGAAGTGCAATGATGGTTTGGTGGCCACGGCTCGGACTTCTGCCCACTCAGAGAAACTACGACAAAGGATCTCAAATTTTACGGCAGCTACACTTCCTGAAGCAGCAAGAAGGACCCGAGGCCTACAAGGCTGTGGGTATTCTACCACTATACTTTCCTGTCCTGGCTCTGTTGTAGCCATCAGCTCTGCTTGAGCTGCTCAACTACATAGGATTACAGAAAGTCAGATGATTTGTTCAGGCATAGGGAAACATGATAACAATGAAATGGAGAAAGAAAACAGGGAAAATATAATTTCTACACCCCGCACCCCCCCCCCCCAAAAAAAAAAATCATTTACTTTGCCTATCACAAGTGGAACTATTACATTTAGAATTAGAAACTCCGACCTTTTTTTGGTATGGATCAGTTAACAAAAGTAGAGAATGTGATGGTTCAGCAGGAAACTTAAGTTTTATAATCTGACAGGTGCTGCAGAATGAAAAAATAGTGCAAATACTTTCTGCTCTAATCTAAAGGCCTCAAAGTTGTCATAAAATTCAGATTCCAAGTGTTCCAGCACCATAATTGTACCATTTCCCAATTCAGGCCTGAACATGATTTCATGAATCATAGAGACAACTATAATCCAAGCAAATTCTAATAAATGTAGAGCAGTAATGCACTGATATACCCAGTTGTTCGCATCTTTGCAGTACCAAAAAAAAAAATGCTCCTAGTAAAACAAAAAAGTGTAATCCAGACAATTCCGTTTCCCAAACTGCTCGACTGAATCTGAGCTAACAGCAGAGGCCGGGTGGACCAACCTACGACACTCCCTACTCCCCTCTCCGAGAACTCGGCCCCAGAGTTCCAGCCCGATTGGGAAGAAATCTCCCCATCCCCGTCCCCCTCCTTCCCAACGGCGAATTTTCCTTCCGCCCCGCACCTGGATCGACCCCGCCCGCGCTACATCCAGCCTAAATTTCAACTACAAATGGAAGGGGGGAGGATTCGAGGACTGGTGAGGAGAGATCAAATCGCTCTCACCTTCTGCTGTCACCGTCGAAGCCGGAGGAGGAGGAGGAGGGCCAGTCCAACCCAAACCAAAGCCGCAGGCTCGTGTCCGGTTCCTGCCGCCCGAGACGGAGCCGCTGCTAGCCGTGCTCGCAGCGCCGCTGTCTGTGGAGCACTGGTGCTGCCTGCAGCACTTTTGGGACGGGAAGCGGATGGCTACCCACTTGAACAGAGCACCGCACGGCATGGCTCATTTTGGGCTCGAAATGGCAGTCCTGCTGGCCCGGTCCGACCTAGTATACGGGTACGAACAAGGCTGGGCGGGTCGAACTGGATCGGGCCGGTGACGGGCCTTCATTCAGATCGCAAACAGAAGAGACCACAAAGTGCTTGTGCATATTCCAACGCGGTCTCGTCTCGCCGTAGACTCAACAGAGAGATGGCGTTTCCTCTCGAGTCTCAGGCGGACGGAGCACAGAGCATCGTCACGACTCACGACAGCCCGGTACACGGGAGGAAAAAACGGTGCCGGAGTGGCTGGGACGGAACGCACGCACGCTGCGACGACTTGGGTAAGCTCAATGAGGTCAATCTCGCGATTTGGCCGTCCATTTCCTGCGCACAAGTACACTGGCACAGGTCATCTGTCTTCCGATTGTCTGTTTGGCCGTCCATTTCCTGCGCACAAGCTTTGCCTGGGCAGCGCTGTGGCGAGGTGTTCTGCTCTGCTGACTTGTCCACGCGCCGCCCGCCGCAGTGTACTGTACTCGCGCCGAGTTGTTAACTCCTTCCTCCCTTCCTCCCTTCCTTCATCTCAGTACTCCTACAAAGCTTGTACGAGCGCTTCGAAGAGAACAGGTCGAGTTCTTCCGCAGACCGGTGAAGCTAAGGTAAGCCCTAAACCCCACCCCCTTGTGGAATCCCCGCAGGGCACTCCTCCAGGCAAGCTCAACTTCCCCGAGCGTAACTCGTGTCTCAATTATCTTCTCCCATTCTTGACTCACTACGGTCTCTTCCCGTACCAGATCGACGGACGTGCTCCGCTCTCAGCGGACGTCGGCGTCGAGATCTCCCGGCGGCACGATGGCTGACGACCTCCCGGACAACCTCCCCGCCGCGGCCGAGTTCGCGCTCGCCGTCGCGCTGGGCTGCGCGTACATCCTCCAGCCCATCCTTGACTTCGTCAACGGCATGTCCCCGCGCAGCGCCGTCCTGGACCTCGCCGTGGCCGTCGCGCTGGTCACGCTCCCGGCCACGTACCTCATGGGCCTCGTCCTCCTGTACGTCCACGTGACCCCACCGGCCGCGCCGGGCGCGTGGAGAAGAAGGTTCGCTGACCTGGCGAGCCCCTTGCCCGCCGCGCCCGCGCCGGGAGCGTGGTGGAGAAGGTTCGCTGACCTGGCGTGCGCGTTGGCGTTCTCGCTGCTCGTCGCGGTCGCCGCTTTTCTGCTGCTCGGCGCCGCAGGCGGCGGCGCTGGCTCGCCGCCCGGCGGGCCGCCGCCGACGTGAGATCGGCAACAGAGCGAGGCTAGCTAGACGAGACCGCGCTGGGCGATTAGTCGTCTCCATGTGGTGTCGTCGCTGACCATGTTGTAAATTCACCCGTCAGTTCCAGTTGTGTCTGTTGCTTTGTCCCCGCAGCTGCTATCACATGTAGATTCTTCCTGCTGTGCAGATTTTTACAGTCTATTTCACGAGTTTATCGAGATTTATTTTGGTTACGTGTACACAGTTCATCGCGTTTACACAAGGTGTTTAACGAGTTCATTGAGATATACTCCTATTTTTACTTCTCTCAAAATGCAGCCATGCATGCGTATCCGCCCCATACATCGTCAAAAATACTCTCTTTGTTTAAAAACAAATACAGTACTGCATAATTGCGCAGTGGTCTCAAAGGTCAAATGTACAACATGTTAAATAATCTCGTGTCAAAATAAGTGTCATTTTATATTTTTTAAACTTTTTTTTAACTATTCGTCTTATTTAAAAAGTTTTTAAAAATTTATTTATTTTATTGTGAACTCATTCACTATTAAAATTACTTTAAGCTTGACTTTTTTATTTTTTGTATTTTATATTTTTTAAATAAAAAATGATTAAACATCAATTTTAAAAAAGTAAAAAAAAGAGATCAGGCTGACCAACGTGGTTTCGTGGGATGTGGAACGCGAAATTTAAAACTCTAACAACCACCGCGACGAACACCAAACATGAAACCTTAACAATGTGGTTAAGTTAACCCATATGGCAAGTGGAATGGTGTTCTGCTATACAAGAAAAAAAAAAGAGTTTATGTGTTCTCCAGAAAATTGGAAAAAGAGAGAATAACTCCAACGCCCATTTGGATTTGGTCCAAATTAAGAGCGACTAAACACTAGTCTAAACCGTGCGTTTGCACTGGTCAGAGTCAGAAATGGTAGGCGTACTCCTGACACTTTGACTGATCGGGAAATAAACCCTGTCCATTTGGTCCAAAGACGCGCTTTGGAATGGAATGGTCCAACAAATGCCTTAGCGAGCAAGTAATGAGCGAGTTTGGCGTGCTTAACATGGCCACCGGAATCAAACACTAGTCCTCCTTTGCAAAAAAATTATTGAACTGCGTTACTTGTCATAACGTGACAAATTTAATTAAAATGGATGAAGTACGATGTAATGCCCTGTGGATTGGGATGCGAGTAAGCATACTCACAGTAGAACAACATCTAAGTATAAATTTTGTAATTATTACGTAAAATTTGTATTAAATGTGAACCTTACGGGTACCAATTTATATACAACCCTACATGTGAAACTAATATTCGAAATGATAAACGGTACTTCAAATTTTTTCAACTGATAAGATATTAAAAGAGCCTCGCTAAAGTGGACCAATTTCTCTTTTTTCACCTACTGGGAGGTGAATCACCCAAGCTATATTGGGAGGTGAATCACCCAAGCTATATGAGCCGTTAAATTTTAAAAGAAAAAAAAAGATAAAATAGAAAATATATTAACATGTCGATTTTCAATCGTATCTTTTCATAACCATACATGCAACTTTTTAAACATATCAAATACGTTTATTTTCAAAATAAATAAAAGATTTAGTTTCTTTAACGCTCACATGCATGGTTTCCCATAATTTGTTGATTCCCTTTTAATTTAAATATTATAATAATTATTAATTATTTTAATGCTTTTATCTTATAAGATAAAAAAAACTATTTTTGCATTGAGATCTGTGCAAACGAATTATTCAAACTAGTGACTAGTGCGGTTCAGGTTGTTTTTGATGCACGTCTTTCCAGAATTTGATGGATGGATCCATTTTTTGGTTGTTGCGTAAAAAACTACTATCTAGTTTTAAATTATTGACACCGTTAATTTTTTACATAAACTTTGATCATTCGTTTTATTAAAAAAATTTGTTTTAATGTGTAAAATTATGAGTCGTGATTTAAATTTCACTAACAATAAATCAAATAATAACAACGTTTTACTCATTTGAATAAATTTTTTAAATAAAACAAATAGTTAAAGTTTGAAAGTTAAAAATCAACGATATCAATAATTTAAAACTGGAGGGAGTAGTGTATAGTATTCCGTGCTACACAGCATGTATCCTTATCTATAATTCGAAAAGAAAATGCAGGCACTGATGGCAAAACAAGGATAGAGACAGAGATCCTAGCGTGCACCTGAATCGTTGTACCAGCAAGGCATCAACAAAACCCTTCGCCTGCCTGCAGCCAACTTCCATGGAAACCGTTGCCTCACAAGCACCATCACCGTCCATACACGTTCCTGCGCCACGACGATCCTATTGGCATCCATCGCAAGCGCCGTCGATGCTGCACGCTTCACCTGTTCCACGGCCGCCCCTTCATCAGCCATAGATTGGACGGAGCTGTAACACGACCGACCAACCATGACGGACTGACTGACTGATCTCGCTGCAAACGCTCTCCCAATCCAAACCCCGTGTAGGCACCTGATCGATGCTTCTGGCCGGGCTGAAGGCAGGCTCTTCCAGCTCCGTGTGCACGCGTCAGCAGGCGATGCTTGGCGCGCGCGCGCTTTGGTGTTGATCGATCGAGCGAGTCAAGTAAGGGGCCAAAGGTTAACCCGCGTCTCGTGGCATATATAACGCATTCCAGCGCAGCGGTCGTTGAAGGTGACAACGAGCCATATGGCCGCCATTGTTGACGGACGGCCGCGGAGCGCGGAACGGGCCGGACGCCGACAGGTGAGAAAAGTAAGCGGGGCGCGGGAAGTTTGGCAGCTTTCCGATCAGAATTCTACGCGTTGGCGCCATTGGAGCTCCACTCGAAGAAGTCTTGCTTTCACACAGTGGCGGAGCGTAAATCCAAATAGAGAGGAGCCAATCCAAATAGAGAGGGAGCCGACTGGCTTACATTAACTTTTTCAATCTCTAACCAGAAGAAACTTAACAGTTATAAACAGCGAGATGAAGAAAAAAATTTAAAACAAATTATTTTTATATACTGTCATCAATCAATTTTCACGTTTTTTATCTTGATTTTACACATTTTACCATTACAATGCACTAATTTCTTTCTTCAAAAGAACATTCAATCAAAGGGGCCGGGCCCCAGTTTGGCCCCTCCACGAGGCTCCGCCCCTGCTTTCACACACTCGCAGCAGCCGGCCGGGGCCATACATGTTGACGCGCGCAACTGAGTGCGTCGGAGAAGATCACGGGCCAAGTGTGGCTAGGCGAATCGAGCAATGCACCTAAAAACAAAATTTATAAATTGCTTACGTACTACTCTCTCATTTTAAAATTATTGACACCATTTATTTTAGACATCAACTTTGAATATTCGTTTTATTAAAAAAATTTAATTAATATTATATATTTTATTATAATTTGCTTTATTATCAAAGTAGTTAGAATTATAATTTTATATATTTTAAATAATTTTTTAAATAAAACGAATAGTCAAAGTTGATATTTAAAATCAACGGTGTTAAATTAAATAATTTAAGAACGGAGAGAGTACTCACAACAAAAAATATTTATAATGTGTTTGATCCATTATTCATAAAAAATACTCCAGTTTGTAAGCAGCTTGTAAAAGATCTATTTGTAAGCTGAGCATTCCTCAAACTAATCTACCTAGCTGCTTAGGAGTATTTGTTAGGGGTTGTTTGATCCATTATTGATTATTAAAATATGAATTACAATGGTAGATTATATAATCCAAATTATGAAAAAAATTAGATATGGTGTTTGGAGACAATAATCTTTCTAGTTTTTTTTACTTATCTAATGACATATTTGTCCTTTCTTTTTTTTTGAAAAAAAAGACATGTTGGAATTTTGGAATGATACTGTCTTTTACTAAGAATAATTTGATTTTAGCTTGGTCGATGTAGTTAATGGGATTAAATAATCTAAATAGTTAGATTATATAATCTAAAACATAATATTCATTGTGAATTTTATAATCTAGATTACTAGTATAAATCTAGGTCCTTTTCAAAAAAAAAAAACTAGTATACTCTATGTGTATCAAACAGATCCTTAACATGAACTCATTTGTGTGACCAATTTGCGGCGGGCACGGTATACGAATTGTCAATTCATGGAGTCATCAGCCTCATCACACTGGTCGGTGGGACCAGTTTTAATATATTTTTAGAGAGAGAGAGAGGGCCAAAGTTGGACCCGTTTCAAGTTGACCTCAGCTGCCTGCTTTGTTTCGTAGTGTGTCTGTCCTTCGGGGAAAGGCATCGAATCTCCTGCCCCCAAAAGGAGGGAGGAAAAAAAGCACCGGCAGATCCAGGCAGTCCACTGCTCTAATAAACACCGGCAGATCCAGGCCGTCCGATATTCTATAAACATCGGCAGATCCAGACTCCCACACACTAATCACTCCTACGCATAGCAATTATCTTTGCACAATGGCTCACGAATCCATCGCACCTACCATCATCATCCTAGCCTTCTCCGTCGCGTTCTGGGTCCTCGACTCTCTCGGAGCCCCCCACGCCGCCGCCGGCGCTTTCTTCTCCGCCGTCCTGATCGCGGCCTGCTTCGCGCTGGCTCTGCTGCTTCTGTTGGCCTACGTGCGCGCGGTCAACGCGCCAGCGCCGGACGGAGCTGGGGATCGTTTCGTGGGGCGGCTTGCCATGGCGACGGTGGCGGCAACAATCGCGTCCCTCGTCGCCGGAGCCGCGTCGCGTCTCGGCGGGCGCTGAAGTTGGGTCGGTGGGGTAGACACGAAGCGGTTAAGGGAAGATCTCCGTCTTGTCCATGTGTAAGTACTTTATTAAGTTTGTTGCCTTGTTGTTTCCGCGGTTGCGCGGCGTTCTTTTTTTGTGGGGTTTGCACACCCAAGTCTTCGCCGCTGTTTCGGCAGAAATAAATTATAATAGCTCTGGTCTCTCAGAAAAAAAAAAAAGGTTTATTATGCATGTGACATGTGTGTCCTATACTACTACCTTCAAATTAGCTTTTCCAGCTGTGCGTGTGATCGATGGAGGGAAGGAAAACCTATGTAAACCGTTTGGTTTATTCCACTATTGGTTCACAATAAATATTGTGTTTTTCCATTATCTGTTTATTAGTTTGTTCGCCCTTGATTTCAGTCTTCTTTTGAACTTGTATCAGATCTTGGATCCGAGTCCAATCTGTATGAATTTTCATTTCTGTAATTCTGTTCGTGTGTGACAAATGCTGATTTTGGCACAGGACTTGACACTTTTGTAACTGTGGGCCGAGTGCAGTCGCGGCTTCGGGGTATCAGCACTCAAACATGTGAACAAGCGTAATTCGTCTCGTCAGAACCTTCCAGACTTAAGTCTTAGACTTTGTTTGAGCATTTTTAGCTTTTAAGTTAAAGTCAATCTTTTTTAATTTTGACTAATAATATTAAAAAATTTTAAAACAATTAATATTAAAACTTATATAATATGAAAATTTATTTTATGATAAATCTAAGTAATATAATTTGTATTTAATAAAATTTTATAAATTCTTTATTATTAATGATTAAAGTTAAAAAATATTAACTTTAATTAAAACTAAAAATACTTATATTTAAAGACAAAGACGGTAGTACAGTATTACTTTCATTTTCAACGCCTTAAGATTCCTTTTTACCTCTTCGAGTACTCAATCTAGGAGTACGTCTTAAATAGTAATCCTACTACTCTGCCTTTTCTCTGCTGTTGACTCTTCCCGTTCCAGAATCGAAGCGTTCTTCCGAGCAATGACGTGTGATCTCGTACAACACAGTGATTCTCTCTCTGCTTGCTGCATGTTCTACTCGTTCGACGAGCATTCCGGAATCATTGAATCAACACTCCTTTAAATCGGTAGAACACCTGCCATTATTTGAAAAAAAAAAAGGAAACTAAATCTTCAGCTGAAATATCTGTCGATCAGCGGCATCTCGGCGTCAATGTCGGAGAGAGACATAGCCGCCCCCCTGCCCCTGTGTCAACGTCGTGGTAGGCATCTCGGCCTTGTGGAATCTGGCGCGACGCTTTCGCCCTCTCGCTCTCCCAGGCGCTCACTGACTGATCCGGTCGCGTCAAAAACGCGACTGGCTGGCTGCGACTTTATTTGAGAAATTTGCGAAAAGTGCCACCACTGAAAAGTGCAGACACGACTCGAGGAAGCTTCCAAGTGTTTCCTGAAACTTACCGAACAAAACTTCGTGCACAAACCAAGCGGTCCTTTGCTCTGTTAACAAGATCTCCTTTGTTAAGGAATGATCAGTAGGGATGCAAATTGAGTATTTAATGGATAGTTGTGGGTCACCTCTCTGATGACTAATTTGTAAAGGTGAAAAAAAATTAATTTATTTGAGAGAATTTTTGAGTCATAGGCTGACAAAAAAATTGCAAAATGTGCATCCCCAATCAGCAGACAGATACCTGGAATCAAGGATAATATTCTCTGCTACAGCCGGCACGAATTTTTTAAGCTGGAGCCCCCCGGCACCGCCCGCCTGGATTTTTCGGCTTCAGTCGACTGACGTGGATGGAAAGGACCATGAAAAGAAAAGTGGATGCAAAATGGCAACGCGCGAAGGGCACGGAACCTCTTAGCCCTCTACCCGCTATAAACGTGGATGCTCTCCCCCTCTAGACTAGTCCGTAGCTCTGCCAAGTGCCAAGTTGAACTGCGCTCTTGTAAGAGTCATGATCTCTCCGTCTTCCTTTGTCCGTCCTGATTTCTAGCTCGATCCGTTTTCAGTAGTAGAAACGCTGCTCCTGCTTGCTAGATCTGTCTCCTTGCTTCCTGAACTCATAGATAGATATACATCCCTCACACGATCGATGGTTTCTCCGCCGGAGATACTCGCGTTCGTTCTCCTCACCGCCGTCGCCGGCCTCCACCACGTCGTCCTAGACCCTGCTCTCGACGTCTGGCGGCGCGGACACGTCGCGGCCGCCCCCGCCGTGCTCCTCGCGCTCTTCGCCGCCTACCTGACGGGCACCGTCCTTGTGTACGTCCGCGTCTCGCCCGTGCCGGTGTCCCCGGCGGCTGGGCGGCGGCTCGCCGGTGGGGCCTGCGCCGCCGCGGCATGTGCCCTGCTTCTCCACTTTGCCGTGTCGTCGTCTCTCGTGCCTTTCCAGTTCTTCCTCGTCGCTGAGGGGTGAAGGGGTGAAGATTTGGTGGGAGAAATGAGCGAAGACGGCGCCGTTACAGTGGTATATGCTACAGTAGAAACGAAAGAATATTTAGCGTGAGATCTGGACTGAAGTTTCTGAGTCAGTGTTCAGAATAAAGGGTGGGTCCTCTTGTTGATCCATGATGAGCCGGCAGCGTCCAGGGGAATTGATACTTGTGGCCGTGTGGCGCACACCATTTCTCAGTCAGTTGTGGTGCAAGTTTATGAATCCTGTGATCGAGTGGTAGTTCTTTGTGCTTGCGTGTTGTACTCAAGATTTTCTTGTAAACTTTGCTTGAAAGTGATCCGGTTTTGTTGGATTTTGTTTTCATAATGTCCATCCCTACTGCATACCTTACTTTCAAATGTTCCGCAGTTTCAGGTACTGAAGAACACGATGAACCACGTTTGCCGACTAAAACAGAACAGGCCTTTTGAGAAAACTCTTTTTTTTTTCACTTCCTGTTTGACGTTTAGGCAACACCAATTTGTGGAGTAGGCGCTAACAAACAATTCAAACCTGAAAGAGTTTCCAGCAGAATCCATTTTCACCGGATTTAAGGTAGATTTCAAACCTGTTATCCAGCTAAAGCGCATTATTGCAGTAAAACAGAGGAGTCCTTATTAGCTTGGGGGTTTAACAAATGTCGTGACTTGAAACCTCAACTAGGTGACTAAGTAGTCGAGAGCATAGGGAAGATGTTTTCAGCATACTAAAAATAAAACTATGGTTTTCTGTATTTTACCCAACGTTGGTTAGTAGAAACTGTTAGAAATTGATCTTCACCTGTTTTGGCCTAACGGCTTTAATGGACCCTGACCTAATCCTGCTCTGATCGGGGGCGCCCAGCCTATTATGACTGGTGGGTCCCTGTTGCCAGCGCCACAATAAATAGAGGTGGGGGGTCGGCCGAAACTTATGACCTAAATTCATCTGTACCGCCGCACCCCACCGACATCTCTAAACCCGATCTATGAGAGGGCGCTGTGCCGATGGGAAGCACCACCGCTGTCACCGCCACGACGACCGCCGTCATCAGAAGATCAACGACGTCGTCGTGACTTCTACGCCACTGCTCTCTTCACCGACTAACGCTGCCCCAGCGCAAAGGACAGCACCGACAAAGAGCAGATGGCCGGATCGTCTTTCTCAACTCCGGCGACCAGATCCGAAGGTATTGACCAACTTCGAACCACAGATCTATTATCGACACAGAAACTCTCGGATCTACACTCCTAGACCCAGAAAAAAGATCACAACATTGGTATCGAAGCTCAAACCAATAGATTTAGGTCTCAAGGATGCACTCTTTATCTATCTGATTTTTACTTCTTTGACAAAAGAGTTTGAAACGTTTATTATCAACTACAATATGCAACCCGAGTCTTGGGACTTGAAAAAGTGCATAGCAATGTGTGTGCAAGAGGAAGATAAAATTAAAGCTTCACATGGTGGTTCTATCAACTATGTGAAAGATAATAAAAGAAAGAACTTTAACAACTACTCCTGGGAAAAGCCCCTGTCCATCAGCCTCAACAGAATAAATTTGCAGTAGACAAAGATCAGTGTCTTCACTACAAGAAGACGGGACACTATAAGAAAGATTATCCCTCATATTTAAAGATAATCATGACAAAGAAAGGTGAGAACATTATTACTTTTATAAATGAATCTCTATATGTGCAATATTCGAAATCTACTTGGTGGATTGACTCTGAAGCAACTGTTCATGTTGCTAATTCATTGCAAGGATTCTGTTCGACGAGGACTACGCAAAGAAGAGAAAAATGCATTAAAGTTGCAAACGGAGTCCAAGCTGAAGTTGAAGCCGTTAGCAATCTTTCATTAGAGCTAGCTAATGGCTTTATTCTTATACTTAGAGATGTTCTTTATGTACTCTCTCTACAGAGGAATTTGATTAGTATTTTATGTTTGGATAATGATGGTTATGATTGTTATTTTGAAAATGGTAAGTGTAAAATAAAGTTTAATAAAGAATGTGTTGGTTTTGCCATCTTACAAAATGAGCTTTATTTGCTATTATTACGTGATGATGTGAATGTCATATGCGATAATGATAACGTTGCGTGTGAGATAAAAGAATCCTCGTCCATGAATGAAAATAGAAAACGAAAAAGAACTCTAGATGAGTCGTCGAAATTATGGCACTGTCGTTTAGGCCATATTTCAAGGGGGAGAATAGAAAGACTAGTTAAGAATGATATTCTTCCTCCACTAGAGTTCTCAGACTTAGAACACTGTTAAAATTGTGTTAAAGAAAAATATGTAAAAAAAATAAAGAAAAATGCAAAAAGAAGCATATGAGTTCTACAAATTATTCATACGGATATTTGTGGTCCCTTTTCTGTGAAGAATATAGATGGTTATGACTCGTTCATAACATTTACAGATGATTACTTCTGATATAGATACATTTTTCCAATTAAAGAAAGAAATGAAGCCTTAGATAAATTTAAGATATTTAAGGCTGAAATTGAAAACCAACACGATTTAAAGATAAAGATAGTCCGATCTGATCGTGAGGGGGAGTACTACGGTCGGTATATCCCGTACGGATAAGTTCCTGGACCTTTTGCAAGGTTTTTACAGGAAAATGAAATAGCGGGCGAACTTCAGCAAAATAGAGTAGTTGAAAGACGCAACCATACTTTGATGGATATAGTGCGAAGGATGATGAGCTATTCTACACTGCCATTGAGTTTGTGGATGGAGGCATTAAAAATCGCCGTTCATATTCTCAACAGAGTACCAAATAAGTTAGTGCCGAAAACACCGTACGAATTATGGACAGGTAGAGTTTCTTCGTTAAACCACTTACGAGTGTGGGGGAGCTCAGCTGAGGCTAAAATATTTAACCCAAACATTAGAAAGCTTGATCCCAAAACAGTAAGTTGTTATTTTATTAGTTACTCAGAAAAGTCAAAAGGTTATCGTTTCTACTGTCAGACAGACATACAAAGTTTGTAAAAACGAGACACGCTGTCTTCTTAGAGGATGAGATGATGAGGGGGAGCATAGTAGCTCGAGAGATTGATCTTGAAGAGAAGCGAGCGTATGCGCCCACTCCGATGATTCAAGAGCCATTCTTTACACTACCTGCTGTCACTGCATCGACAGTGTGAGACACTGTGGTGCAAGCACCTGTTATTGTTCTTTCTGTGGCAGCAATGAATGAGAATGAGGAACCTGTTTTTCAGGATCCAATAGAACCTATTGTCACAGATGAGGGGGAGCAAGAACAGCCTCAAACAGAAAATGTACAGAATGAAAAGGCCCCGAGAAGGTCTCAAAGAATAAGAAAATCAGCTATTTCTGATGACTATGAAGTTTATCAGACAGAAAAATTTTAAATGGAGGATAATACCACCTCATTTGAAGAAGCTATGAGAAGCGAAAACTCTTCAAAATGGATTGAGACCATGGAAGAAGAAATAAAGTCCATGAAGGTTAATAAAGTCTGGGACTTGAAAGTAATTCCTAAAGGAGTCAAAACAGTAGGCTGTAAATAGGTTTACAAAACAAAACTCGACTCCCAAAAGAATGTAAAAAGATATAAAGCACGACTCGTGGCAAAAGGCTTTATTCAAAGAGAAGAGATTGATTACAATGAGACCTTTTCTCCGGTCTCATGTAAAGATTCCTTCAGAATCATAATGGCACTAGTGACTCATTATGATTTAAAGTTACATCAGATGGATGTAAAGACAGCATTTTTAAATAGGGATTTAGAGAAAAATGTTTACATGGCATAACCGAAAGGTTTTGTTATGGAAGGAAGCGAAAAACTGGGATGTCGTCTAAAGAAATCGATTTATGGGTTAAAGCAAGCTTCAATACAATGGTACTTGAAGTTTGACAGCACGATAAAGAAATTTAGGTTTAAAGAAAATATAAAGGACAACTGTGTTTATTCAAAGTTTAAAAATGAGAAGTTTATCTTCCTAATCTTGTATGTGGATGATATTCTACTAGCTAGTAGTGATGTCAGTCTACTATTGGAGACAAAGAAGATTTTATCCTCTAACTTTGATATGAAAAATCTTGGTGAAGCTTCATTCATTCTAGGAATCGAGATTCATCGAGATAAAAACAAAGGGGTATTGAGACTGTCACAAAAGGCATACATAGAGAAAGTATTAAAGAAATATAGTATGCATAAATGTAGTCCATCACCTGCACCTATAGTCAAGGGCGATAAATATGAAGATTTTTAATGCCCCAAAAACCAATATGAGATCGATCAAATGAAAGCGGTTCTATATGCTTCAGCTGTCGAAAGCTTACAGTATGCTTAAGTATGTACACGCCCTGACTTAGCATTTGTTATCAGGTTACTTGGCAGATTCCAGAGCAATCCTGGAATAGAGCATTGGAAATTGATAAAAAAAAGTCTTGTGTTATTTACAAGGAACAAAAGGCCTCATGATGACATACAGTAAATCAGATTCACTCCATATAGTGGGGTACACAGATTTTGACTATGCGAAAGATGATAGAAAGTCTACATCCAGATATGTGTTTACTCTCGCTGGAGGAGCTATTTCGTGGAAAAGCTTAAAGCAAACCGTCACTATATCGTCCACAATGTATGCCGAGTTTGTAGCATGTTATGAGGCTACGGGGCAGGTGAACTGGCTTAAGAAGTTCATACCCGATTTAAAAGTGATTGACGACATCTATAGACCACTTAAATTGTACTGCGATAACGAACTCGCAGTAACGTATGCACACAACAATAAGTCAAATGGTGCTGCTAAACACATTAACATAAAGTAATATATTGTAAAAGATAAAGTTCGAAATCAAATCATAAGTCTTGAGCATATAAGCACCGTAAAGATGTTAGCGGATCCGCTTACTAAAGGCTTATCACCCAAAGTATTTATTGAACATATTGCCAGCATGGGTTTAAGAGAAAGCATGTGATTCTCGAATTAAAAGATGGCCCAAAATGTATAATAACTATTTTAGAACAGAAAAATGTATTGTAGCTGTTAAGTCTATCGGCGATTGACCGTGACGATGAGGCAGTTCTATGCATTAATCTGTAATGGAATGAGTGAAGTTAAAAAGTAATAAAGATAAAAGTATAAAGTGAGATCAAGGGGGAGAATGTTAGGAATTGATCTTCATCCGTTTTGACCCAACGGCTTTAATGGGCCTTTGACCTAATCGCGTCTTGATCGGAGGCGTCCAGCCCATTATGACTGGTGGGCCTCTGTCACCAGCGTCACAATAAATAGAGGTGAGGGGCCGGCCGGAACTCATAAACCTAAGTTCATCTGTACCGCCGCACCCCACTGACATCCCTAAACCCGATCTGTGAAGGGGCGCTGTGCCAATGGAAAGCACCACCGCCGTCACCGCTACGACGACCGCCATCACTGGGAGATCGACGACGTCGCCGTGACTTCTACGCCACTGCCCTCTTCACCAACCGACGTTGCCCCAACGCAGAGGACAGCACCGATAAAGGGCAGATGGCCGGATCGTTTTTCTCGACTCCGACGACCAAATCCGAAGGTATTGACCACCTCCGAACCACAGATTTATTATCGACACAGAAACTCTCGAATTTAAACTCTCGGATTTAAACTCCTAAACCCAGAGAAAAAATCACAACAGAAACAGCCAAGACAACGTTGTCACAAAAAAAAGTAACCGGCCAAACAGTGATCCCCCGGATTCAGCTACCCGATCGCCCATCTAGAAGATAATCAAAATAATGTTAATCTTCTTTGTGTAGTTACGTACCTGAGAATGGACGCATCAAAATTTTCTCTGACACTTAGCTTTTTTTCCCATCCTTTGGCGCTATTTCAGACAGCAACAAATACCGATGGATCACTCTCTCCGCCGTTTTAAAATTATTGTCGTCGGTTAATTCAAATCTTGTGTTTCATACAGCCTCATGCCATCATGCCTCGATAGTGCTATATATACGGTCGCATATTTCCATGCACCAGTCCGAGCCATCCACAGCATACGAAGTTTCCTGTGCTTGGTGCTCCAGGAATGGAACGGATCCCACTGTAAATAAACCAGGATCTGGAAGCAAACCTTCTAGCTGCGACTTCAGTCTTCAGGTAATAAGCTTCCCTTGCTGTCCATCGCTCCAAGGAACTCCGTTGATCACCAATGCACAGTACGGCAGCGAGCAACCATTTGCAGTCGACATCGAGTCACGGCAGCGGTGATCTTGAAGCCATGTGTGAACTGAGCCTCGATCTGCCTGAGTATGAGTTCGCTGGTGGAACGAACGAAGTGAGCCGATGAGTAGGATGCGAGGCAAGCGGGTAGAAATGTGCACGCACTTGCATTATATACGTGTGAACTAAAGATAGTCAGGAAGACGACGGTGACGTCTGGAACTTCAGTCGAAGCTTCTTGGGTTCAACCTTCAACGCCTGGAAACTTCTCAGAAGCTTCTGCCAGGACCACCGTAGGTCTCGAGGAAAGACCGTGGAAGCTTCTGTGGGGCCGGCGCGTCGTTAGCAGCGTTGAACGAAGGATGCACCGGGAACTGTCGCTGACCGGAGAATTTTGTGCCGCTGGGGTGCGAACAGTTTTTTTTTTCTCTCTCTTAAACAAGCTAATCTGTGAAATTTTCAAAGGCGATTTTGTATGGATTGGCCACGGGAAGTAATGCTTTTTAATTAGGTATACTGTATACAACGTGAAACAATTTTCAAACGCGATTTTGGATGGATGGGTCAAGGAAGTTCACATAGCCAACCACTTTACAAGAGGACATCCAAGTCTTAATTTCATAAAAAAAACAATATTAAAGAGTGTAGTACAATGCGAGTCTAAAGCTCGACATAATCGCATTGCATCAGAGTCACTCTGTGTTACATCTTCTTTTGAGGGATCTCAATTTCATCCTCCTGCAGTTGGCAATGCATAAAAGAAAAAAAATGTTGGGCTGCTGGGCCCTTGTGGGCTGAATTTCGTGTAAGAAGAAAAAGGAAAAGATTACTGAATTTCCGCAATAAAACGGAAAGATTTTTTTCCTTTTTTCTGTTTTTATCCTTTTTGTTTTTCTCCTCGGATTGCGGAAAACCCCTTCCTCATCGTACTGTGGTGGGATCGTAGAACGAGTGAAATTTGAGTGGAAGGGATATGGCCGGTATGGTAATGGGATGATCGTATGGCTTGTAATCTGTCAAATGTGTAAAGCGACACGATGAATGAATTCTTCGCTCGATTCCGGGCTGTTGCATTACTGGGCAGTCTTTCTATTTTACCTTGAGCCAATCTTTTTGTTTAGGGCTGTTGTGCGTAGAAAAGATTCGAACAGGGTTTCTAGACCAATTTTCGATTTGATAAAAAAAAGTCAGTAGTTAGTTGAGTTTGGTACAGTAGTAAATCCGATTTTTACTTTATATCAGATCTGACTGATTTGAGCGAAAATCGCTGGTTTCTAAAATTCTGATTCGAGATTTTATGTTTTGATTTCATGTTTTTTTATGAAGAGACTCCGTGGCCTTTGACGAATTACAAACCTCCTCGCCGCGGTCCTCATCCAAATTCAAATCTGTTTAGTTTGTGACTAACTTTGCTACATATAAGGTTAGTCAAGTGTGGCTTAAAAAAAAATGTGGGCTCCTAAAATTTTAATTACAAATATAATAAAATTTGGCAACAAAATAAATATGATATATAGGATAAAGTGCTTACCACAGTCGTGACAGTGAATAACTAAAAAATAAAACATATATGACATAACTAAGCTTAAGCGTGAAAAATTAGGCATCAACCAAGCCCCTCACTGGCACCGGCGATTCGGCAACCTCCCGGCCCCTTCCAGTAATCCAGTCCTCCCCCGCTCCCCGCCTGCCGCCGCCGCTCTCCGACTGCACACCATCCCAGGGGACATCAGATCTGCACCTCCTTCGCCGCCGCAGGCGGGGGCGAACGATGGATCACCACCTCACGCAGCACCAGCAGCAGCAATACGGCGGGCCATACCGCACGCTGGCGCCGTCCCCGCAGCACGACCACCACCTCCACGCCCTCCAGTATCACCACCACCACCAGCAGCCGACGCTCATGTCCCCGCCTCAGCAGCAGCCGGTGATGATGTCTCCGCCTCAGCCGCAGCAGGTGATGATGTCTCCGCCTCAGCCGCAGCAGCAGCAGCAGCACGCGTCGCTGGCCTCCCACTTCCACCTCCTCCATGTGAGCAACCGCAAATTTTTTCTTATCGTTGCTCCTATCTTTGGTCAAGTGACTGTTGTTGCATGAATTCTCGGTTATGTGATATTTTAGGAAAGGGGATTTCTCTTACGTTGCTCAGGATTTCACCCCTATATTGTAGTTAAAATCCTGAATCATAGCCACAACACAAATGGGTGTTGACCAATGAAAATGTAAACGGTAGACGGGCGGTGAGGCCCGTTTAGGCTGTTTAGACGGCTAAACGGCCTAAACGGTTTTATACTGTAGAAGGTTTTATTAGCAGATTTCTTACCTTTTCTTGAAGGAAATCAGGAAGAGGGATGGATGGAAGCAATACCTAGGTTCTTGATGAAGGGCTGCAGGTGCTAGCCATACTTTCCCCACCGCCCTTACTCAATACTCCCCATGTCGGGCAGGAGGCCAAGCTGGCCTTCGTTGTGCATGCTGTCTGCCAGCGCCGTAGCCTCGTGTGCCGCCACCCGCCTTTGCCGCGCACACCGTCCGGCCGCTTTCGCCACTCGCGCCATCCGCCTGAGCTGCGGCCCTCCTCGCTGCTCAACCGACGGGGGCCCGCCACCCGCCGCTTTCACTGTTTGCCAAGCAGACTAGGGAATAGAGCGACTGGAACAGAGGACAGTGGTAAACCTAGCTCTACTGTTTCATATGAAGCAGCCCATTTTTTCTCTGGCAGCCCACAAAGCATCCCAAATGTCAGGCCCAGTTGACTCTGGAAAGCCTAAACAGCCCACTGAACGGCCTAAACGGTGTCTAATAACGTTTAATTGCCATTCTGTTTAGCCTATTTCGGCCGTTTAAACGGGCCAACCGTCTAATGATCCGTTTATAGCCTAAACAATGCAGACCATGCGTTTACCATTTAGACGTGTTTAGATGGCCGTTTGATCCCGTGTAGGAAAACAATGGTGTTGACCGAACATGTACATAAGAGTTGAAAAGTCTAGGGCTCTAGGAAGAATCTGAAGAAACCTTGGAAATAAAATAGCAAAGGCAGTTTCTGCATCTCTGAATTTTCATAACCTGGTTTTGCATCTAGTACCATGAGTTTGTGTTCATGCATCTGCCAATCACATATCAACAATGATCGTGAATTCCTGAATCTTTCTTGTTTGCGTTTATGTTTTGCTCTATCAGTTGGTCAACAGATTAGCTGATGCAATTGGAACGGGAACAAGGGATCAAAATTCTGATGCACTGGTAAGAATTTCATCTCCTAATTTTCAATATTTTAATGGGACAATGTCCATCCACTTCAGTCAGAAGAAATAGCAATGGTTAAAACCTATTTTATTCTCAATAATTTTTTTTTTAAAAAAATAAAATGTGCTATCTTGCATTTGATACCCTTCTTTTCTATGTTGTGCCTCATACTTTCTTTCTCCAATTGTTGAAAACAACCTTCTAAATTACTTTTTTTAATCTATTCATTTTTATGAATCTTGATTTGGTTATGTTATTACCAATACATTTTACGCTTACGAGCCATTTGCTCTGCTTCCGTGTTATTTCTTACTAAAAGATTTAGAATGCCCTGTTCGGCAGATGATACCCTT